>CAXKVY010000345.1:0-21474 GCA_964058915.1 Tetropium fuscum
ACGTGTACAGTGCCGTTCAATTGAAAGTAAACGACTCTTATCAGAAATTTTGGAAATTTTCCCATTGTGAAGCAAGCTTTTGTAAACAGATCACATTCAAAATTATTTTAGGTTGAAGTATCTGTCAGTGTCAGGTGACAGCATTTTATATACAGTATTTATTAAGGAAAATCTATATGGTAAAGACGTCTCTTGTAAAAAAATCCATGAAATAACAAACTAACTGAGAACTTGCTATTATTATATATAAATTACTAATTATATATACAATTACTATGAATTAATATTTGGTTCAGGCACCATTCGCGTTCATAACTTTTTGAAGCCTATTTGAAGTCATAGACAATGTCCTGGTGTAATCCTCGCCAATATTTTCCCAGGCATTTTCAATCACCAACCACAGTTCTTGCTGGTCGGAAATTTCTGCTATACTTGTCTTTTTCCATTTGTGCCCATACATTTTCTATCGGATTTAAATCCGGCGACTTAGAGGGCCAAGGCAGAGTGTTAATATCATTTGTATTCAGCCATTCAGTAACAACTCGTGATTTGTGAATAGAGGAATTATCCTGAAATATAAATTTAATTGAAATATGGAAAAAGGAAAGAGGAAATAAAAATATTTTCCTGCTGTAAAGTGAAGTTCTCGGGATATAAAATGGAAACGGAAGGTAACATAACATATTCCAAAATGCGAGCGTAGCTTTGACCAGTAAGACGCTCTCTGATTCTCCAAGTAACACCTGCTCCTTGGCAACATATCCATGCCCACACGTTGATAGAGAAGCGACCACTACGAGCTGTAGGATTTATATAGCGCTCTTCATATCGGCAATTTCTTGGGCGGTATAGGTACACGCACAGAACCATCATAGCAGGATTGAAAAATTTTTTCTTCTGAAAAAATTGTGTTGTCATAAAAGTCCTGTGGCACACCGACAAATTGGTTTGCAAAGTTTAACCTCTGCTCCTTATGCCGTGGCAACAGAGCAACTTTATTTGCAGCCGAAAAATTCTTCAGCACAGATGCTCTGATACGTCGTCTTGCGGTTTCCACCGAAGCAGGAAAATTTGTTAAAAAGCAGGCAGTGACTGCTGTTTCAAAAGGATTCTGTCGGAGGTGGTCAAGGACAAGTTCGTCTTCCTCCATAGTACTGAATTTCTGACGGCCCCCTCTATGGACGTACTCCACAATTCCTTCTGCATTCCATTTTTGCTTAATTTTGTAAATGCAACCTTTACTCACATTCAAAGTATCTGCAACTGCTTGTATTGACCATCCGTTCTGCAGTAACATCACAGCTCTCATGTTTTGCGGTTCAGTTAAGTGCGGCATAATAATAATAATAATAATAATAATAATAATAATAATAATAATAATAATAATAATAATAATAATAATAATAGCTGTATTATCACCTACGGCACTCGTACGGTATAGATCAGACACCGGTGTTGCCCTATGCTCCGGGGGATATTGAGTCCGTTGTGGGGAATGAGAGGTCCCGGATATACTGGAACTATTCATTCCCCACCGTCAGGCGGATACAAGCCAATAAGCCTGACATAGTCCTCCTCGATCACCAACTCAAGACGATGTTTGTTATAGAGTTTTCGGCTCCGGCTGAAAAGAACATCGTCTTGAAAGAGGAGGAGAAACGGACAAAATATCGAGATTTACTCTCCGAACTCCGCAGGCTGTACCCGGGTTATTCTGTTAAAATGGTGGTTCTTATTATTGGCTCTCTCGGAGGTATGCGACAATCATTGCTCTCAGAATTAAGAACCATCCCGGCATGCCGTCAATCGGCAGAAGTCATCGCTGGGAAGATGCAGAAGGCCGTCATACTTGGCTCGTTGCGTCTACTCAGGACACATGAGTTGCGACCTCAATGACCACTTACCCCGCGGACGTGGGGAGTGGTCGTTGAGTAACGAGGCTGGAGGGACTCTCTGGACTAGTCGGAGGCCAGGGGGGACCGACCAGCGCAAAAAAAAAAAAAAAAATAATAATAATAATAAAAGAGTACTATAGAAATATAGAAGACTTAGGCTTATCTCGAAAGCTGACCTTTAGCTTTTTGAGGTCAGCTGGGCTGAAGTCAGAGACTGAAGGTTTTATATTAGCTTGCCAAGATGGTGTACTGAACACCCTGGTCTACCGAAGCCGCGTGATGGGTATAGAAGTGCCTGACGTTAGCTGCAGAGCTTGTCGTCAGGCCCCAGAGACCATTATGCATTTGCTGTCAGCTTGTCCAGCATATGCGGTCTCTGCCTATATCTTATAAAAAAAAAAATAAATAAATAAATGGATACCATAACCGACTGTCTCAAGACTCTCAAGAAGTCCGTGCTTACTTTAATCCGCACTCCCAAAATTGCTCGTTGCACCTATAGGCAGTGGCGCAGCCAGAAAATATTCTTGGGGGGGGCCAGCCGCCAAGACGTATTTTTTATGCAATTTTATAAAATGCAGAATTTTTAAAATACAGTTTATTGAGGTATGGTATTCATACAAATGTATAAAAAAAAATAAGTATGTACTGTACATAACACAGTCATAATCACAGAAAAAAAAGTCATATTTTGACAACAGTGTTATTAAAATTTATACAAAAAAAAAATAATTATAAGGAAAACTTCAAAATATAGAATAATTATTAGTAAACTGACAAATAAAATTGACAATCAAGTTTTGATTACCTGAAAGCCTGTTTCACATTAATTAAAAAAATCGTTTTCTTTCAATTGAACGGCACTGTACCACCATAGGACAGATCCTTAAAACACGATACTAGATTAACAAACTAGTGGCCCTAGTTTAAGAAGTACTCCTATTTAAAATCAGTATACTTACCAAATAAATGTTCTGTACATAAAAAGACAAAATAACACTTATTCTGCAGGTACTTAATTAGAAAGACATTTGAAATTACATGCCCAAGGGCCCTTGTACCGGCTCGTGAGGAATAGGTAACGTCTTACAAACTTATTTACGAGGATGTTAATTTTAGCAAGTTGGATAGTGGGAGACAAGAGTTGGATAGTGGGAGACAAGACTTGGATAGTGGGAGAGTATCTCGAAAACCCCGCTGACCTTGATCCACTGCTGTATGCGCCATGAAAAGTGTTTTCAAATGATGTGTAACACGTGGGGTAGTTCCATTTAAGATTCTAAAATTAGGATTGCTAGGGGTTAGGGGGATGAATATATTAATACCCTTTGACTGTCAAAAATGTTCCCTCCTAAAATAAAAATCAACGTGTCCCGGCGAATTCTTAAATATTTTACGGTTTTTCGTACGTACGGGGTGGTAAGTTTTATAATGAACACAGTGTATATTTTTACGTTGAATAAAATGTAAATCAATAGAAAGTTTCCCCATCAGGGCTATTAAATGCTTCATAAGAAAAGTATCCATCTTTTTGCTACAGTTAACAATATAGAAGATGCAATAATAAGTTCTTTGGTGTTGATATAAGTCTGTCCACAAAAAATTAATATGCATTAAAAGTAGTGAGAAATTAAGCTTTTGACCTAATAATGACAGTATACGAACTGTGTCTAAAAAAAAAGTCAATCTGAATTACAACAGCGGCCGTAGAAATTGATTGCTTTGTTTGAATCAGATGAACGCGTTGTGATTGGTTTAACGTCACAAGCTTGCTGAGTCGGCAGGCGCCAAATCGTGTCCTGTATAACTAATCCCGTGTCGTTCTCGTTAGAACAAAGTTTGCATTCACGGTAGTAACAGTGTATTATTTATTATTGTTAAATTATTTTTCTGTCGACTGTGTATTAACGAGGTTAATTAATGTATACAAAATCGTTTATAAATGGCCCCTATTAATGCATAATTTTCTATTAATAAACGATTTTAGTGAAACATACGCATAAATTTAAATTTCCAAATCAAGATGCCGTGTCATTAATCTGTCACTGTCAGTAATGTCACGCTTAATATTTTAAATATAGTTTTGTAAAACACCTTCTTCTGCCTCAATACTTTCTGACAATGGTGCAGACTTTTCAGCCATTAAACGACTGGGTGGTTGGAAATCCACTGCTGTTGCAGAAGGATATATTGAAAATTCACTACAAAATAAAGTTGTCATACCTAAAATATCTTCTGTGAAACTCACAAAAACTCCTCATACTAGTTCTACCAGCGCCGAAACAATCATCCAAGATAACGACATAAACGTAAATTTATATTCAGAATATCATAAAACTGATAATTTATCTGTACAAACCCAAATCAGATTAGTGATACTTTATAATAATTAATGAATAATTGAATTTGTACTTAGTTTTCTTAAGTTTTTCTCCACTTTTTTCAAAGTACAGTCGACGGAAAAATTTTGTATCTAACTCGTATATTAAAACGCGATTAATAATCTCAACAATTAAGGCGCTCGCTACGCTCGCGCGTTAAAATATCTCGATTATTAGTCGCTGTCATTAATACACTAGTTCGTTAAATAACTATTTCCGTCGACCGTGTATTTACGAGATTAATTAATGTATACCAAATCGTTTATTAATGTCCCCTATTAATGCATGATTTTCTATTAATAAACGTACTTTAGTATAAACGTATTTTAGTGAAACATACGCATAAATTTAAATTTCCTCATCAATCTGTCACTGTCAGTAACGTCACGCTTAATATTTGAAATATAGCTTTGTAAAACGTCTTCCTCTGCTTCGAGGATCCATATTTTCTTACAGTGGTTCAGACTTTTCAGCCATTAAACGACTGGGTGGTTGGAAATCCACTATTGAAAATTATTGAAAATTAAGTAAGACAAAATAAAGTTGACATAGCTAAAAAAATCTTCTGTGAACCTGTCACAAAAACTCCTCATACTAGTTCTACCAACGCCGAAACAATCATCCAAGATAACGACATAAACTTAAATTCAGAATATCATAAAACTAATTATTTATCTGTGCCTTCCTTCAATTTTAATAAATGCACTGTTTCTAACGTAAATATAAATATTTACAAACACAAATCAGATATATGATACTTTATAATAATTAATGAATAATTCAATTTGTATTTAGTTTTCTTCAATAAAAATTTAAAATAAGATTTTCTCCATTTTATTCAAAGTACATTAGACGGAAAAATGTTGTAACTAACTCGTATATTAAAACGCGATTAATAATCTCGACAATTAACGCGCTCGCTACGCTTGCGCGTTAAAATATCTCGATTATTAATTGCTGTCATTAATACACTAGTTCGTTAAATAACTAATTTCCGTCGACCGTGTATTTACGAGGTTAAACAATATATACAAAATCGTTTATTAAGGACCCCTATTAATGCATGATTTTCTATTAATACACGATTTTAGGGACACATACGCATAAATTTAAATTTCCAATCAAGACGCCATGTCATCAATCTGCCACTGTCAGTAATGTCACGCTTAATATTTGAAATATATTTAGTTTTGTAAAACGTCTTATTTTGCCTACCTACTTTCTGACAGTGGTGCTTAAGCTGTTTCCACGTTTCCGAAGTTTTTTGCCGGTCAGGCCTTTAACGGGAAATGGTGTATTTTAAATACATAATGACTGGATTATGACACGTTGAGGCAGAATGCAAAAAGTACATGACTATTTTTTTAAAAACTTTGTAAGGGTTTACAATACTCTATAATATAATAATCTATAATTTTCAAATGAAAATTAAATTTACCATGTGTCTCTAATTAAATATTTACTGGAGATACTCAATCATGGATACAGGAAAGTACATAATGAACCGAACAAATAATTGCCAGATATTCATTTATTCAAACTGTTCAAGCAATTATGTGAATTATTAAAAGGATCCATGATTGTATTGATGTTTCTAGATTATAAGAGTGCAAACAAAAAATGAATTTATTATTTACGAGACGATTGAAATTATAGGTAGGTACGGCAAATGTGTATTGTCATTACAATTAATAGTTTCCACTATTAATGTTCGTAAAAGCTGCAATCAATAAACAAATAAAAAAGTACACATCGTTTACAATACCTCGTTTTGTTAAAGTAAATCCTTAAAACGATATCTACTGTAATAATCTGTTATTGCAATTATTGTTACATATTGGTTTATGGTGACGTAGAGAGAGATAGACAAAATTATAGTTAAAGCATTTAGGTTAGCATTTATCATTTAGGTTTTAAAAAAAGGAGGTTAAAAAACAATTAAGAAATTAGAAAATTAGATAAATTTTTCAATAGAAGCCGTGTGAACATCAGGATAAATGTGAATGAAACAGTGAGCCACCTGAGTTGGTGATGAATAAAAGTATATGATATGATTAGCAAAAGAACTTAATAAATAATATTGATAATAATATATAATAATAATAATAAAAAAATAATATTGTGATTCTGCCGAAACATCGTTCTACAAGAATAACAATACGTGGGAGAAGACCTGGAAAATTACATTTATCCCATCTTCACAATCCGCCTTACTGTGTTGTGCAAATATTCTTGCACTAATGTTAGACTGGGTCACAAAAATAGATTCTCGGAATTTTGTTGCTCTTAAGGCTTATTTTATTTTTAAATACATTACAATAAATACATTCTTAAAATAGAAATGTTATAAATATTCTCATTGAAATATTTTTTTAAATCATTAAAATAGTTATATTAAAATAGTTATATTAAAATAGTTAGCAAATAAGTGTAACCTAATAGTAACATTGTAGCCATATCATAAAAACAATGGTCCCCACTATGGTAAAAAATGTTTGGGAAGTTATTGTGTAACAACTCAGAGATTTCTGGAGAATAGTAATAATTAATTAATTTCCCGTTGTTCATTTGTAATGTAAGTAACTAAGTCTTATTTCTTACATTTACATTTTGGTCTGAGAAAACCTGTTAGGTTTTGAATTAGAAACTGTAGGCATTCCTAAACGTACAAGGTAGTCAGAGCTGGGCACTATTTGTATTTACAAATACTCAAATGTATTTAAATACTAAAAAGTATTTATGGTCATACTTACAAATAATCTGCTCGAAATATTTACGACTTAGTATTTGTGCAAAATGATTAATTATTATATATTAATTATTTAACTATTTAAATAACTGGAAAGTATTTAAATACAACAAATAAAGTATTTGAACTAAAGTATTTGAGAATAAAATATTTAAGATTGGAATATCCTAAATATTCCAATCTCAAAAGTATTTAAATACATTTTCCAAACAAAATCAAATGAAGTGTGCAGCATGCAGCTAATAAATTTTATTAAATTCGAAAACTTGAAATAATTCATAAAACTGGCAATTTTTTGACATGACCAGGTAGTCCGTGAAAAACAACAGTATTACTACCACTATTGTCAGTCCCCAAGAACCATGAAAGTAATTACCATTTAAACACTAACAATATTTCAGTGTTATCAAAGTATTTAAATATTCTGTGTATTTAAAAACTTGAACTAGAAATATTTAAATATCAAAGTATTTAAATAATTACTTTAAACTAACTAATTTCTTTTGGTATTTATTATTTAAATACTTTTATATTTTGAAAGGTATTTAATATTTACATACTTTCGTGTTGTTGAGAGTATTTAGTATTTTATATTTAAATACTTTTTTAAAGTATATGACCAGCTCTGAGGCAGTAACCGTTAACAATTTAATAGCCCTAAATTTGCCTCTGCATGCATCTCTAGTTTTTACATTGAGCATAAGCCTAACCACTCGCTTTTGACAGAAAACTTTAGTTTCTCCAGATGACAATTCCTAATTTTATTAAAGAGAAAAAAAATTGACTATTATGTTTTAACTATTTCATAGTCACCTTGATCTCTTAGAACCCTAATTGCTTAGCAAATGGAGGACAATTTACTTGTTAAATAGTCAATATGAGTCGACTACTTCAATGTGCCATAAATGTGAACTCCTTAAAATTTTATAGATATAGATAAAATAATTTTTTGACTGTTTAAAATAATGTTTTTTGGAGTTTAAACTATGTTAGTGATTTTAAATAAAATAGAGTATGTTGTTTTCCCTTCGTTCAGAATTAATCTATTTTCTGAAAATCATTGTTTAATAGCCTTTAGTAATGAATCCAGTATCCAAAATTTTCAGAAAATTTTATTCATTAAATAATAAATTCGTATCATCAGCATAATTTATAATTAGCAGCTGGTCCTTATCTGTTATTGTGTTATAGAGGCCTGAGGATACTTCCCTGAGGCACTCACACAGGCAGTCCAAAACGTTTAGGCCTTTTTTTATGTTCAAGGAAATTCCCTTCTTTATGTTCGAGCTCAACTAACTGCTTTCGCTTTGTTAAATATGAACGAAAGCAGTCTTGAACATTCCCTCTTATACCATATTTATAAAATTTGTTCAATGATTCCTCATGGCTTACGCAATCAAAGGCTTTAGAAAGGCCCCAAATGCTGCAGGATATATTTCCCTTGTTGGTTACGGGAGTGAATCAGAAACCTCGAAAATATAACATTTTTTGGATATCAAAATGTTTCGCTCAAAATCGTCATATGGGCGTAAAATGTCATTGGGAACATAATATCTTAGTGAACTTTTTCGAAATATTAACAATTGAAACTATTTTCTAAAGATTGTTTTGAAAAGTCACAAATTTGACAGTTGCCAGATGTTAGCTATCAGCTTTGAATTGGTGCATTTTAAGTGTTTTGGAAGCAGAACTGATTGTCAGCAAAGTAAATAAAATAAGTATAAGGCTCATGTAATGCTTTATCAATGAATAGTCTATAGGCACCGCCTAGAGACTTGGCTAATATGTTTAGATTTTAATAGTAAAACTTCCGAGTTTATATGGATTTTTAACTACTTTTATAATTATTAATTAACCATAAGGTAATATTTTCTTTACCTTATACTTATTTTATTTACTTTGCTGACAATCAGTTCTGCTTCCAAAACACCAATTCAAAGCTGATAGCTAACATCTGGCAACTGTAAAATTTGTGACTTTTCAAAACAATCTTTAGAAAATGTTTTTAATTATTAATATTTCGAAAAAGTTCAGTAAGAAATTATGTTCCCAATGACATTTTACGCCCATATGCCGATTTTGAGCGAAACATTTTGATATCCAAAAAACGTTATATTTTCGAGGTTTCTGATTCACTCCCGTAACCAACTGATCTGAAAACATTTAAAATGCTTCGAAGCAGTATAAAGTCTGCTATTGTAATACTGTACCATTAATATTCGTAGGTGTCGTTCGTTTTGAAGATTATTGATATTCTTAATTGAAAAAAAGGTACTGTCTGGATTATTATCAAAGTTTAATAAAAAAACAGTTGAAAAACAATGGGTAATTTTTTTGGAAATTGGCAAATAAGCCAGGGCATTGGCAGTACCTTTTTTCGATTAAGTAAATCAATAATCTTAAAAATCAAGGACACCTATGATTATTATAGAAGTGATTGTGACCCAGTTTTTCAAACTCTAATATTAAAAATATCCCATATGGTTCCACCATTATAGGGGACACTGTATAAGCCAAATAATGAATACTGGGTAAAAAATGTGGAGCTTAAAAAAGTAAATAGTACATCAGGATAGTATATCAATTTTTATTTTAGACAAAAAAAAAGGATATTTAAAAATAATGAATTGTAAGTTAATATGACAACAATAAATACTGCCCATAAAACCACAGCTTAAATAAAACTGTGACAAAACAATGAAATGTTATTAAAGCTTCAACCTCCTAATATCTTCTCCTTTAAAATCTGTCCTAAAAATAGAATAAATATATAAATTATAGATATATAAAATTGATAGTAGTAATAAGTAAAATACTTTTTTGGCAAATAAAGTAAGTATAGGTACCTAATTAATGGAAAAATAATGAAAGTTCAATAATTTTTACTCTAAACCTCGTATTTATAGCTATAACTCCACAAAAAATGTATCACAGTAGCAACAAAATAAATGTATACTATCTTTATAGTATATTTACCTTAAAGCCAAGACACTCCTAAGTTCTGTTGGGGTCAACCTCCATGTTAATGCACTATCATGATTACCCCAATAATCATAAATTTCATTCAACTGTTCTAAATTTAGCACTGTGGCAATTTGAGTTAATCTAGCAAATTTATCTCTAACGGACCAAGAAGTAGTCGCAGTGATGTAGCCTGCTAAGGATCTGACTTCTTTGTCTAGCACAAGCCCTCCTAACTAGAAATACAAAAGATATAGCTAACTGTGATGTCATTATTATTATAATATGTATATAACATTAGCAAATATATAATATAAGGGGTGCTTCTTAAGTCATTAGCACTAGGTGGCTGTCTATTATGTTGGCTTAGTAAAGAGGTACAACTTTATCATCGATTTCTTTCATGTGTTCAATATAGAAGCATTTTTGTTAAATATGTCTATAAAATAAAATATACTGAAATATGGCCTTTAAAAGATTAAAATGGGGTTATGGTTTTACCCCATGGTATCATTTGTAGATAGGCCAACAACCAGTATATATATATATATATATATATATATATATATATATATATATATATATATATATATATATATATATATATATATATATAACTTCATAATATTATACAAGTGTAGAATAGCTATTTATGTAACCAGTTGGGAATAGTACTATTTTGTGTAATGAAGAGATTTCTGAAGGATGCGAGTTACACAAAATCAATTAAAACTCTGAATTTTATACCTTTAAAAACAATCCAGTAGATGGTAACGGTGTGACAGCTTGTCACTTCCTATTATAAAATGAGCTTTACAACACCAGTTGCGTAATATTTTGCTTTCGTAACTGGTTGTGAAAAGCAAGACGTTTCCTAACGTCAAAGGGTTTTGAAAAGTATCACTACATTTATAAACACTGATAAAAGTATCAGTACATTTTTTTAGATGTTATAGTATATAGTTTCTAGATAGTTATGATATCTTAAGGTTCACATAATGTATTCTGAGATACTTTAAAAGGAGAAATCTCTCTGCGGCAAATCTGTTTTGTGACTGGAACAAAGCCTTTGGTTATGTGCCAAACGCTTAAAAAATCTGTCAAAATATAATTTGACAGTAATAATTTCACTTGATAAAAGTTATCATTAAAACTGAAAGCAGTCAGGCACAATGGCATAACATCAGATCAATGGTGTTCAATCCTAGACTCTGTGTTCTTCGTGATCTACATAAACGACAGGTAATGCCGTGAACAAAAAAATAGGACAAGTCTTACAACGTATTTTTGCTAAAATCTAGTTGTGTACATCTAACTTTAATTTTTGTGACATTGTCAGTTAGATGTCAAAATTCATTGCAAGTGTGCACAAACTAATAAGCACCATATAAAAGATTTTGTTATATCTATTAAGAAAGTTATTGCTAAAGCAGATGGATGGACAATGAGACAAATTGCACTGCGTTATAATATTAACAAAAATTCAGTGTTTAATAATTAAAAAAGTGGATGTATGATTAGTAGAATTACTAGATTAGTAGATAAACGGTACGATTACTAGAAATCCCGGATCAGGGCGAAGAAGGATATCAACTCAACAATAAGATTCGCAATTGGTAAATACATTAGTAGAAAATCCATTTTACCCAGTTATTCTGCTGAACTAATGAATTTTTCTGGATAGAGTAGTACTGGTCGCCGGCAAGTAAGAGAATTGAAGCTATGCTGTCATCCAGCGGAACAGAAATACTTACTTAAAGCTGAATATAAATAAGCTCGACTAGGATTTGAGATTGAATTTTTAGTATGTAATGTAAATTTTTGACACAATGTAATCTTTATAGTGAAAAAAACTTTTCAGTCAACATACAGCGGTCGTATTTCTATTTACCGACCTCCGAATACTCGATTTGATGAGAAATATATATCTAACAATGACAAAAGTAGTAGATTTTCCGTTAATATGTGGGCCTGGATATCAGCACATAGTCCTGGTGTCTTGTGGCAAATTGAGGAACAATTTAATAGTGAAACTTATATTAGGATTTAAGACAATATTATGCTCCCTTCGTTGTCACAATTATTTCCTAATAATTAATTCATCTTTCAACCTGATAACTGTTCCGTTCATACTGCTCTTACCGTAACTAATTAGTTTCTAGATAACAACATTAATGTTCTTAACTGGCCCAGTCATAGTCCAGATCTTAACCCTGTGGAAGACGTATGGCGACTACTCGGAAGAAACATCGAAAAACGAAATGTGACCGTGGCCTCACACAGGCCAAGAATTACTGGAAATTGTATATAATGAATGAGAAAATATTATTACTATATATAAGGTTATTTAATTATATGCCAAACAGACTTACATAAGTTGTAAATAGAAATGTTGTAATAACGAAATATTAATAGTTAGTTTCTTATTAAGTAGGATATCCTTTATCTTGATCTAGGATATTTACTAATTGTGCCATTTATTCTCCACTTTTTTAAATTTTAAGACACCAAATGTTTGTTAATATCATAATGCACTGCAATTTGTCTCATTGATCATCCATCATTTGCTATAGCAATAACAACAGCATTACAATAAAAAATTAAATAAAAGTGCTAATTGTTTTATTTCGGCTACTCATTAAATATTCAAATAGAGACATTAGAAAAAAATAGTTGTCTTATTTTTATTCTATTACACTATCTGGCATATATGCATTGCAGTGTATAACGAAATGTCTATGACACTATAATTAAATTTCCTACTGGTGCGAGTATGTTTCATATCCACGAAAGTAGAAAATGAAAATAGAATGACAGAAAATATGTAAAAAAATTACACGACACAGCTCAGCCCAACATGATTTCACCAATTTCACCAACATGATGTCACCAATTTTTAAAGAATTAAATTATACAATTTATTAACCAACAGGTTAAGGCGATGCCACTGTGCAGTGGTGAGATTTAAGTCTACACTAAAAATTGTTTAATAAAATATATGTCCATATTTTATTAAATAATTTTTGGCTAATTAATTCAGGATAACATATATATTGTTTCTTAAAATAAATGTTTTTACTATAACTTTTTAACTTATGTGTGTGTAATTACAGACATCTAGTCAATATAGACTAGATAGTTACATTATCTAGTCTTCTATTGTAATTTATATTTATCTAATTGTATTTGTAACAGCTTAGGCTTTTACATATGTTTTTCAATATTAGAATATTCGCAAGTGCAAGATAGTGTTGAATCACACAATTATTTTTCTATCAGTACCTATTTATTCCATGAAAATAGATGTTTTAAAGTACAATACTTACTCTATTAAAAGTAGTTTTTAAAATAACTTTTTCGAATCTCTGTGTGACCTCTGCTGTCAAAACTTGTGTAAAAACGTCATAATTTGCGGATGTCAAAATATCTTTAAATGATGACAATAGTGTTTCTAAATTCATTATAAGAGTCTGTACAAATGATTCTCCTGCTTCGTACACAGACAATTCATCCTAAAAGGTTATGTAAGAACAATTGGTAAAATTAATGCTGCATTGTACAAACCTCAGTCAGGTGATGGCTCATATTTAGGAATGCATCAACCCAGGGGTTAACTCTTGGTTTGATAGCAGTTGATCTTAACTGTTGAATACCGTAATCTATAATATCTTTTGAATTTGTTGTAACCGAAGACAAACCTGAAAGACAACTTTCTAATTTTCCTCGGTCATTGCTGTTCATTTTGGGAAGAGCTTGTTCAATTTCTTTTAAGACATGCTCACACAAAGCCTCTACATATTCTGTACTACTATCTGCGTTATTTAAAGCAACCTAAAATTTAAAATATTTTGTAATTAACATGGTTTATTTGTCTCAAGGCGATTAAACTTACAATGAAAGCAGTTCGCGATTGTTCAGTATCTCCTGATTGAAGTCTTCCTTGTTGTATAGAAGTTTGCAAGACATTGTAGGCTTGAGTAAGGTCTAAATAGCCAGAAGGATAGCCTTGTTTCAATCTGCTTCTTAAAATTTCACAAAAGTCACTTTCTAATACTCTACAAGCATTGTTTATTATTACACAGATGCCATCTAGGGATCCAGTTGAAATGGAACGCCTAAAAGATATTTTCTATTATTGTACAATATGCACATAACATACAGCAAAACAATATTTATTATATTTATATTTTGATTAAAATTTTAAAATACAAGAAAACTATGTTTATAATGAGAAATTTTGTTTATATTTCATTATATTCAACTTTTAATTCATCCCTCTTTAGCTACATAAACAGAGTACGAGAGAATATCTTGAGGTCTGGGGCCTTTTATAGGTAAATATTAGGATATTTTTGGAATAATACACTAACAGAAATACTCAGCAAATTATTTTTCTGCCTGTTATTGTCTCCCTATGAGTAACATTCATCTATGCCAGAACAAATGCATGCACCTATTAGGTAAGCAAATTTAATTATGTTTTTCACAACAATTGTTGAATTGAATTAGGTACAAACAGTTTAATTATGAGTACCTACCTTATACATTTTCTGATTATGAAGAATGTATCATCAACCATACTGGATGTTTTCTGTGTTTGGTCCAACGTATCCATAACTACAGCTTTAGCTACTGATTCTTCCATAAAATACGCTTCTAGTTTTAAATAATGGGACAAGAGTTCATGTTTTGATTGACTTAGTTCACTGTTTTTTATTAATGTCTCCAGCGATTTTATGGCTATTTCTCTATCATATGGAATAGGTATTCCTATCTCTACATCAGCCTGCAATATAGAAAAATTATTGCTTATATTTTCATTATTAAATTAGTACTTGGCAAAAGTAGTTCCCTTATGGCCAAGTGCACAGCACCGTACATGTTTATCCTGGATTTGGATTATGTTTAAGACTGACACATTTGCATATGCAAATGTGTCAAAATAAGTCTTTAAAGTAATAGAATCTTAAATTCATTGTTGACATTGGCGGCTACCAAACATCAGTAGTAGAGCGGCCAAAGGCGGCAAGGCCCTGTTATTGCTGTATCGGTCAGGTATTAGGAAATAAGCCATCTATATAGTATATAATATATTAATCTATGATACCTATGTAGATACTATATCCTCCAATTATAGGGAACATAAAGAGCCTCTTTCTGCTTCACTTAAGGATTGGTAAAGCATGTAATGTAATATTTCTCAATGACTACCTACATGACAATATTAAAAAATATAGAGATTGATGCCTACCATATTTATAATGGAAAAATCAACTACTATTTTTTATCCGCACTACTACCTGCCTATCTTTTATTACAATTGGTTTAATAACAACAAATAATAGGATACAACTGTGTTATGAAGTTATAATGGCTGTACAACATACAGAAAATTTGATCAGGAAAACGAAGGTAGGTATAATACTTATTTCATGTCTATTAAAAGGGGCATTTTTTTGGCTTTATTCTTCCATAATTATATCACTCTTGTGGCATTAGCTTTGACTTTTGAATGACCATTCAGTTTATAGTCAATATAAAAACCAGACTGTACTATACAGTGTTATCCTGTACATTGCGACACTATAATTGTACAGTATATTATTGTCCTATCTATGCTATTTCTATGCTACTATTTCTTCTCAAAACCTTTACATATTTAAATTTAGAATCGCTAAACAGGCGCCATTTGTTATATAGTGCCCAAAGTTTTAAGCGCAATTTGATTTCTGAAACTGTAATCAGCTATTTGTATGGTATTCTGCCGAAATCTTGGAGGTTAACAGGTTGCATTCACCAGATCTCAGATGAAAAATAGAAAGATAGGTAACGTCAATACCCATAGTACAGTAGATTGTCCAGCGAATAAACAGAAATTTGTGGGAGGGGGACGCAATGTTTGTAAACAAAACCAAGAAAATTCTGGGATGTTGGGATGGAATCGACCCATATGTTGTGGGATAATAAACAATCATTGTATCTCATTTGGCAGACATTTTCTCACTTGCTAGAGTTTTTCTTATCTATTTTTCATCTGAGCACCAGATTGTTTCAAAATGCTGCAATTTAATACACATTTAATACTCATAAAATAATTTCTGGTGCTGATTTTTGTTGTATAAAAAATACAAAATTATAAGTGTAATTTCTATTAAAACCTTAAAACAGATTAAAACTAGAAATTACATATCCTTACTAAAGTTCAATTGCCCCTTATTTACATTATTTACAAAACTTCCTAACTTTCTCTTGGTCTAATATTGGCTTATATATTGAATATTATGGAACTTGGATGGAACAAACAACAAACTTTTATCTTTAAATTTATATCAAAAATTTCCCTTCACTTAAATATTTTTATGGATATATACATGGGACTTATTTTTGTTTGGAAACAGTACTAGGTACCAACCTCTTTTATGAAGCCACAACTTTTCGCACACATTAAGAATAAACTTTAAAAAAAAGTTCAGGTTATAAATTACAGTTTGATGACTATAATTAACTTTGTAACAGTCAATGCACCATGTATATACAATAAATTTCAACAGTTATGAGGTTGTTACGTCTATTGTTACTAGGAACATTGAAAGCGCTTAATATTGAACATATTCTATCCCATGTTACTGACTTAATAACACAAAAACATGTTTGCCAGAAAGCGTTTTCAGTGCCGTTGGTCATGATGATGAAGGACACAGCCATTTTGTGTTTTAATATTTCTCTTGTAGGTGTTTTTTTTCTCTCATATAATGATATTTTAAATTAATATAACTGCACCAAATAAATGATAACCTCATATAAAGAAAAGACAGATAAGTAACATAATATAAATACTCATAAGCTCATATGAGTCATCTATTTTGCACGTTGGTCCAGTGGCCTGGACGACAAGATAGAGTTAGACCAGTGACATGGGGCATTTATTGAAAATATAGAGTAGGTAGAGGTATATAAAGCAATCTCTAATCATTTTAAAATAACAATTGAAAAATGCAATCAAACATATACACAACAGGCACTATACCAGATTAAGGTAGAAATGCAGCTAAGTTGAGTTAAACAAGCATTCACCAAATAAAAAATATAGCGATTGTCACTCTCGTCGACTTCAAACAAATCTACCTGACTAAATTGACTAATAAGGTCAAAAGTATATATACATTTCTAGAATAGTAAATATTACAACCTAGGTAGCTTTTTTATTTATCTGTCTTTTATACTTCTGAGGTGAAAACCACTTACCTTCACTTTCCTTCGAATAAATCTGAAGTATAATTCACTACGAAAGTGCATAAGAGTTATCTCACCAATGAGTATATCCAAATCCTTAGGATCAGTTTTTTCCAATTTAGTGAAACTAGAACTTGAACTCATTCTAGAAAAATCATTAATAGCTTGCACTTTCTTATTTATCTGTCTCGTTCTACTCCATTCCGATATTACCCTTCTTGTTTGAATATCACATTCTTTCTGTAATATTGTGATAGCTGATAGTAGCCTTCCTGGCCCATAATATGTTTCGATGAGTGGTTGATGTGTATCAATTACACGAGCTAACCCTTCAAAAAGCAGAGTTAAAGTATCTGCATATATTACGCTGTGCCTTTTATCAGAAAGAGGTGTGCTTATTGCCGACTTTATATTCTTATCTGCTACCGCTGATATTTTTGTTCTTAAGTAAGTACAAAATTCCTTTATTCCTTGTTCATGTGTTCCTAACAACGGAAATATCTTGAAAAATCTTTCGATAGAAACCAAATCCTCCGTATTAACTGCTTCACTAAATTTATGCTCTACGATCGCTCTAAGTTGACTAGCTGCGTCTTGTAAAGTTCTTACAGATTTAAGCATATTAGTCACATTATCCATGTCATTTGCCGTCCTTTTAAGTAGTGACTGGTCCATTGATAAAAATCTATGAACATGAGCTGCACCCTTCTCATAATCTGAATCCAAGATTGCAGCCTGTACTCCTTGAGAACAAATTTCCAAGTCTATAAGGTCACTGACTCGAAGTTGACATTCGTCTACTCGACTCTAAAACATTAAAAATACTCAACTGTAACAATATACGTACCTACTTAGGCAACGTACCCTGGCTATATCCAAAGACCTTATTTTGCCACTGATTTTCTCCGACGATTCTGAAATATCAGAGACAGTATTTACCAGATCTTGTGCCTCATGTTTTATAACTTTAAGGGTAGGTATCAGCTTGGATAAACCTTTAATTTTATCATCTAGGAAAATCTTTTGGTTGAGCATGTTATTTAAATCTTGAAGCAATGTATCCTGCAAACATTTAAATTAATAATTTATCCATTTTAGAGACACGATTATTAACTTCTTCTAATTTAAGTTTTTCCAATTCTAGCTGACATTTTCGTTGCATTTCTGCATAAGGGTTTTCTTTGGAGCTCATTTAATGTTTTTGAGGTTTGACGTTTACAAGAACTTGTGAGGTTATGAAACAATGTCAGTGTTGTCTGTTGACACTCCTCTTGCTCTCTCTTCTGTGCTTCTGTGGTTATGACATGGGTACCACAAAAACATGTATATCACAAAACAGCAACGGATACCCCAAAACATCAATGGCTACTACAATTTTTTTTACTCACAATCGGTTAGTAATTTATGGATTTCTAATCGACTTATCGACGGAAGCGACTTATTACTTACTTTACTTTCCCAGCTAGCCGGGAAAGTACTTTCCCGGCTAGCATCTGTCACTTTTCTTACCTGGAAATGTCAATGTCATTTTTGATTAAAAGATGGTTTAGAAAGAATAGAATCCACTCAACATTTATTTAATTCAGAAACAACAACAACAATAACAAAAAGAAAACTATTTGGAATTATAAATATTAATAGTTACATTGGAATTATGATTACTATTAACGGTTAAAGTAAGACCGTGTTGCTCAAAATTATGAGTTTCAGAAATAGATGAAGACGCCGACGTTTCTGGATTTTCTACATGAGACAACATATTAGCAATTTTTATTTGTCCATGTAATGAATTCTCCACATATCCCTCTGCTACGGTGTTGGATTTCCAACCCCCCAACTTTTTCAACTGTAGGATGTCTCCACCTGTATTTGCTAATAATGTTGCTGAAGTACGTCTAAAACAATGTCCTGTAAACCTGTTAACATTTTCCAGCTTTAAATAAGTTGCTATTTTTTTGGGAAAACTTCCTATAGCATTATGCCCAAAAGGCTGTCGTATAATTTTACCAAATCTTATTTAACACTCGGAGTAGTTTCCACAAACACCAAAACACTTTCACTTCGCTCGACGCGCGTTTCGCCTACCAAGTTGGCATCATCCGGAGACGATTAAAACTTGAGTTTTAATCGTCTCCGGATGATGCCAACTTGGTTGGCGAAACGCGCGTCGAGCGAAGTGAAAGTGTTTTGGTGTTTGTGGAAACTACTCCGAGTGTTACAGTTACATCAAAGGTTCCAACCCTATCCAGTAACAAATCTTATTTGTAAAAAAAATCTATCAGAGTCAATGTTATTACGAAGGTCACAGTATTGTTTTATTATATTTATCCATTCCGATTTTGTAATTACAAATGTACGGGAAGAGTAGGTTTTTGTGACAGGAATCACTATTATAATTCGATTTTCTAAAATATCCAGGTCACTTATTTTCATTTTTAAAAGTTCATCGCACCTACAGGCTCCGGAAATGCCAATAATTAAAGCAACCTAAAAAAATTTAATATAACATATATTTAATATGCACTAAATAAATTAAAATTACCTTTTGAGGAAGATATTCTATCGGGGCATTGTTTAAAAATGTATCGATGTCTGCTTCAGAAAAAACACATCAATTTGGAATCGACCGTTGGCGCAAAAGGATGCTGGCCGAACTTAACCGCTGACGTCAGATCTTGTCTAACAACACGTGGCCGATAAGCAATCCTGTTAGTCTATAATCCTTGGTTGTTTGTGTCCGTATACTTTTGCAAGAGCGCCGCGCCGTGGTGAGCAGCCTGACCTCCGTTTTCGCGCGGCGTTTTTGAGATTGAAATTGGATCGCGCCTCAAAATTTTACAATATCTGAGCTTCTATACAACGTAGAACCTTCCATTTTTAAAATCCGGGATAACTCGATGAAATATTAACAACTGGCTATTTTTCATTACCCTGGAAAATTACGAAATGCCGGAAAAATCTACATCTACATTTAATATTTAATTAATAAATTGTGTGGACTGTTTGTGATACTTTTTTTTTGTTGGTAATAAAGACATAAGGCAACTATGGCTGTATGACTGTACGTATTTATTTACTTACTTTAAATTTATCACCTGTGAAGTACAACCTTCAGTTTAGATACTTGTAATACATTTTTGCGTGAAATCGATCAATTTTTCATACAAAGACTGGACTAAAAAATAAAAATGTACAAAAATGCTGAAATCATTTATTTCCAATGAGTATTATTTTTAACATTTGAATTATCTAAAACTTACTTTTCTAATTTAAGTCGGAAGAAATAACACCAAGATATCACTATAATTATTTATAATATACAAAGTATGGCTTACCTTAAAAAATACTTAATTAAAAAATACTTAATAATAATTAATACCTATATATTTTTTCTGTAATAGAATTAAGCAATCCTCAACATGTATAAACATCATCATTTTAGTAACACGTTCGTTGTTTATACATATATTTATTTCAAATTGCTTTGTATTTTCTTATAGGTAGGTAAATCATAAAAATAGGCAAACAATACATTTCACACATTTTTTTACACTATGCTCTGTACCAGATTTCACACTTTCAGGTTATATTTGTTATATGATAAACCCATAAAACTGGCGTCAACCGTAATTCCTTAAATGTTTCTTTTTATTAATAACATGCTCTTATTACGAATGTAAATTATTTTAAACAAAATATGAATGAACACCTTTCATTTTGTTTATCTTCAGAGTCCATAATGTTGTGCCTGCCTCTGCATAAGAATAGTAGATCGGTAGATCGCAAAAATATTTTTAAGCATTTGTCCTGTAATTAAAAAATGGTTTTTAATTTAGTGTTTCGAGCACTAGGAACGCGTATCTCTACTGGAATAATGGATTTTTAAAGCGTAATCCTAACATTTCATTAAGGAAGTACTTCGCGTTAAGTAGTCTTCACAATTTCACATTGAAGCAACTGACGTAAAAATATTGTCGTCCATTTACATAATCACAAATTTAGTGCCGAAAGGATATAGTCTAGTCAACAAGTGCCATTTTGGTGAATTTTTCTTAGCCTGTACCGAATTTTATGATTCGGAAGGATATCTAGGAACTTTTTAAAAGATTTGAAGTAGGGCCGGTAGAAATTACAAAAGTTATAAACAATTTAGTAATAATAATGGGGGGGTTTCGTTTTTTGCAAATATCTCAAAACCTATTGCAGATATCGGAAATCATATTGCAGAAAAGATCCTCACAGACCAGCAAAATTC
>CAXKVY010000346.1:0-40214 GCA_964058915.1 Tetropium fuscum
CTGACAAATAAATGCAATGGTGCTCTACCATGTATTCTGTGATTCTCTATCGACCTGTAGTGGAATAAAAACTCTACACCATCAATTGAACTTGCTATTATTTTTTTTAAACAAATTTTACCCCATTTCATCCCCCTAGACGGCCTGACAAATAAATGCAATGGTGCTCTACCATGTATTCTTTGATTCTCTATCGACCTGTAGTGGAATTAAAACTCTACACCATCATTTGAATTTGCTATTATTTTTTTAAACAAATTTTACCCCATTTCATCCCCCTAGACGGCCTGACAAATAAATGCAATCGTGCTCTACCATGAATTCTTTGATTCTGTATAGACCTGTAGTGAAATAAAAACTCTACACCTTCATTTGAACTTGCTGTAAATTTTTTAAACAATTTTAACCTCATTTCATCCCCCTAGACGGCCTGACAAATAAATGCAATGGTGCTCTACCATGTATTCTTTGATTCTCTATCGATCTACCGTGAAATAAAAACTCTACACCTTCATTTGGACTTGCTGTAAATTTTTTAAACAATTTTAACCCCATTTCATCCCCCTAGACGGCCTGACAAATAAATGCAATGGTGCTCTACCATGTATTCTTTGATTCTCTATCGACCTGTAGTGGAATTAAAACTCTACACCATCAATTGGATTTGCTGTAAATTTTTTAAACAATTTTAACCCCATTTCATCCCCCCAGACGGCCTGACAAATAAAAGCAATGGTACTTTACTATGTATTCCTTGATTCTCTATCGACATGTAGTGAAATAAAAACTCTACACCATCATTTGAACTTGCTATTATTTTTTTAAACAAATTTTACCCCATTTCATCCCCCTAGACGGCCTGACAAATAAATGCAATGGTACTCTACCATGTATTATTTAATTCTCTATCGATCTTTCGTGAAATGAAAACTCTACACCTTCATTTGGACTTACTGTAAATTTTTTAAACAATTTTAACCCCATTTCATCCCCCCAGACGGCCTGACAAATAAAAGCAATGGTACTTTACTATGTATTCTTTGATTCTCTATCGACCTGTAGTGAAATAAAAACTCTACACCTTCATTTGGACTTACTGTAAATTTTTTAAACAATTTTAACCCCATTTCATCCCCCCAGACGGCCTGGCAAATAAAAGCAATGGTACTTTACTATGTATTCTTTGATTCTCTATCGACCTGTAGTGAAATAAAAACTCTACACCATCATTTGAACTTGCTATTATTTTTTTAAACAAATTTTACCCCATTTCATCCCCCTAGACGGCCTGACAAATAAATGCAATGGTGCTCTACCATGTATTCTTTGATTCTCTATCGATCTATCGTGAAATAAAAACTCATTTTTCATTTTTAATTGCTATTCTTTATCTAAATAATTTTAACCCAATTTAAATAAAATCTGTATCACGGCTTAAATAATGTATGTTAACATTAATTTTATCCATTCAGCAGTTGTATAGGTGTATTGTGTTTATATCCCTAAGTTTTCATGTACTTATTCCTAAAACATACATTTTTAATCAAAAGCGGAACCTATATGAATTGAGACCACGGCTTTATCAATTATAGTCCTATCTGAAAATGTGGATGTGGATAACTTCACACCCGTCCCTTCCCAGA
Source organism: Tetropium fuscum (assembly GCA_964058915.1). Taxonomy (NCBI): domain Eukaryota; kingdom Metazoa; phylum Arthropoda; class Insecta; order Coleoptera; family Cerambycidae; genus Tetropium; species Tetropium fuscum. Next base: position 1,644 of record CAXKVY010000346.1, read on the forward strand.
CTCTATTGATTAAAAATATATACAAATACCATAATACGTATGAAAAGGTAGTAAATTATTTAAAGCTCTTAATTGAGATTTTCAACTTTTTTAATGAAAAGCTTATTAGTGGTTATTTCCCCTTTATAAATTACGATAAATTAAGAAAATATTCGGTATTTGACAGGTACCTCCTTAGTGCGAGTTATTGTGAGGTATTATAAGGTACGATAAATGTTAAACGATTATTAATTTTAATAAAAGAAAAATAGATTTTATATACCCAAAAATTGAAGATATACGTTTATAAAATTATCAGTAAAAAAGTTAATAAAGAAGAGAATATGGTATGCAAATTAAGACTACACGATAAAACGTATAGAAAGGTAAGATACATGCTCTTCGCCGATATATGAAATTTAAAGAAAATGTGGCCTAAGCCGTAGTAGTAATTTCTACTGAAAATATGCAATTATACGGTATAATTATAAGCCTTGCTTTCAGAGCCTACAAGGTGGTACAAGATCGAACTGTAAGGTACGATAAAATATTAAATTAAATATTCATTTAATTTTTAAAACAATAAAGCGGTATAATATACCAAGACTAACATAGATATGTATCCACAGCGCACCCAACCTATGCTCATTTGCTGGTGTTAAGGCTGGGATTTTGTAGAGTGAGAGGCAAATAGATGCATTTATTTTGATTAAGTATAAATAATTAAAAAACTACATAATATCTGATTATCAAATTAGATGCATTCACTACCTATTATCATAGTGATAATTATAATGTAAGTTTTTTGTCCCAATATTTTCTTATAAATCTGTTCTGTGCGCTTGCAATGAAACTAATGTGATTTTAACAATAAAAATGCAAATTTTCATTTCTAGCGCACAGAACAGGCTTATAAGAATATGTTGGGACAAAAAACTTATATTATAATTATCACTATGATAATAGCTAGTGAATGCACCTAATTTGATAATCAGATATTATGTAGTTTTTTAATTATTTATACTTAACCAAAATAAATGCATCTATTTTCCTCTCGCTCTACAAAATCCCAACCTTAAGACAATTATATAAAATTAAATGTAGCCCAAAGCCTATTTCAACGTCGAAACATAGCAAGAAATAAGTCATTTAAATCGACGTATTTTCCGTACAGAAATCTATATTCTAAGTAATAGTTAAAAGAAAAAAATCGGTATTGTACATTGCTATTGTTAGTACTGTTTTCCTTCGTCACTGATAACGTGCAACGGTTTTTGTTTTGAATTCACTATATATTTATTTCAATGGCAAATTATATTATATTAATGCGTAATACTTTTGTTTACGTTACATTAGTTATGGCTTGTTTAAATATATTTATAGCAATACTAAAATAGAAACAGTAACATACATAATATATACATAAATCCATATACGCGAAACAAAATCAAATATAATGTGAAATGTTTTAAATTTTAAAAAAGCTGAGGTTTCTGTAACTAACTAACTAACGAGAAATAATACGATATTTGATTCTACAATAAAATAATAATTTTATGAAGGTAATTGAATAGGTACCTACTATTAAGAGAATAGGTAATAGGTTCATCTCTTAAATATAAGAAATATAAAAAATATCACATCAGGACTCCGACAGTCTTTCGCATGTTAGATGAAGAGCATTCCAAGCACTTCTTATGTTATATAAAGAGAACCCATAAAAGTAATACCTAGATTAGGAAAAAGGGCAGTATTATTCTATCAGTTGTGCTTCACGTTCACCTGATCGGCAAATCGCGACTTAATGTGATTAAGTCGCGATTTGCTAAAGTGATTTTATTATAAGTAATTTTATATTACCGTGCATTATAGTAGTAATTTTCTATTACTACTAAAGTGACTACTGTTGTGAATACGCAATTCTTTTGGTCGATTGACTATTTCCTCGACAATTTCGGTCTGGTATCTGGTTGTCCAGGAAAGCAAAGTCAGAGAAACGATTCAATATGCCACAAAGATATAATATTACATCCGCAATGCAAAATTTAATTCAAAGGACTGAGAAGTCTTCATTTATTTGTTGTGTGCATCCATTGTTGTGGAAATATAGGAAGTGCCGTGCATTAAAAGTTGTTATTATTTAATTGCACACGTAATTCAGCACAGTAGAAAGTAAATACTCGTAACACTTTCTGTTATAATATGCAAGTTTGAGTTTAATTTTTCTCGTACAAACATTTTATGAATACGTATAAATAAGTGATGTGAGTGAAAATATAAAGCGTGTACCAATAGTAGTGATAGAACGAGCCAGTGTGGATGAATCTTCTTCGACATCGGTCAGACGGTGCGGCGTGCGCAGCAGTGGCGTATTTTGCGTAAGGATTTGGATCGACATCCTTACAAACTGGTGCTGACGCAAGAATTAAAGCCTGCTGACCATCGATTGCTTCGTCAGTTTGCGGTTTGCGGATTGGGAGGAGATCGAAGCCGATGAAGATTTTTCGAAGAAAATCACGAAGTCCATCTCTGACTCAATGGGTACGTCAACAAACAAAATATGCTCTATTGGGAAGAAAACAATCGTCGAAAAGTGCTAGAGAAACAATTATACCCCGAAAAAGTTACTATTTGGTGCTGCGGTTTGTAGGCTGACTACATTATCGGGCCGTACTTCTTTGAGAATGACAACGGCGAACGTGTTACCGTCAGGGTTGGAATAAGCCATGACTTTTACAAAAAAGTTAAAAAGCTCGACTTTTTTACTTAATTCGGACTTTTTTGAATTAATTCACATAAAAAACATTTTTTTTACTTACTAAAACAAAATAAAAAAAAGACAAAAAACTGAGTTTTTATTTTCTTACAAAACATGAAATTTTTGCGAAAAAAACTACTGATTAAATAAATAATAAAAACAGACAACTTATTACTTATTAAGAAACTTCATTAGAAAAGTTAGATTTCCGGCTTTTTCCACTCCTAGTCGATTGTGTAGATCCGAATGTACCAATCCGAAGGGTAAAAATATTCTTTTTCTAATTTTGACATGTAAAGTGAGACTTTTCAAATCCCTTTGACGTTAGTAGTGAATGAATAGTATTTTTGAATACTATTCATTGATTAATAAGAAAGCTTTTAATAGGGTAGTTATTATTTAATAAAACATTGTATGCCCTTTCTATGCATTATTTTATATAAATAATAAATTTATTGTTCTGTCTGTAATACTAAATTTTTTGAATTCCGTTTTGATAATATTTTGTATTATTTTTTTAAGTGAAGAATCAAAAAAAAAATTTAATTCGTTTTCAATTGTAAATTGTGTATTTTGATGACAATTGATTGTTCACAAGTAGATATTTATTATTTGTTTATAGCAGTAAAGTAATTACTTCTGGCATTAAAACGCATATAATATAATCAATTCTTCAGATCATATTTACAGCAGGTAAAACATATCGATCGATCCTTGGCTGATATAACTAGATAATAACTTGAATGCACTGGTCATCGGTAAAATAGGCATTTATATTTACAACACACGTGCTTTCAAGCATACAATTTAAATATTGACATAATTAATTCCTGTATCGCAAACCTTGGCCTGGTAAAGCATTCCTAAATGTCATCAGAAGGTGGGATTTTTGTATGCAACGATTCTTGTAGTCTGGCATAATGCCCTAAACTTTAAATTACGTCAATATTATACTTGTTGATTGGATTGAGGAATTTATGTTTAGATTGACGAAATTTCTAATAGCACATCAAAATTCTTTATTCGGTGTACGTACGTAAATCAATATCTCTTCATTTTAACCTACATTTTACGCTTCGTGGATTTTTAACAATTTTTCAATCGAATGTTATCACAGTTCATCTCATTATGACTCCACGTTCCATGTTGGCAATATTAAAGGAACTGCTTGCATTTACTTGGCGTCAGACAGGTTAGGTTTAATAACGCTTCAATGTTAATTTGTTATATATATATATATACCTATATGCATTCGATATTCGATCTCGCATGCCGTAAGTTTGTCTTCATTATAAAATTTAAATCCGTACTCATCGTAACAATCTCACATTCAATCCTTAGCATTGTCGTTTAAAAAATCAGTACTAGTACTACGCTAACATTTGGTGCGATGAGCTGGGGCACCATCTAATTGGTACCAGGAAGTTGCTCTTTCAGCTTCCAATAGCTTCAAATTCTCCAAAAAAACTACGACGGTAGTGTTTGAAATGTTCACCCATCGTTCCATTCAAATTGTCTTCATTAATAGTAAAATTTAGTCTATCATCTTTTAACTGGTGAGAGCTCGCGAACCATATGCATCTTATGCATTCTCCAACAGTCTGTATATTCATTCTATATATATTTAGTCTGTAAAGTTCGTGTCATAATAGCTTATTTAGGCAATATGAAACTGACAAGCTATGAAAGTGACAAGCTGTGACACCGTTACAACCTACTGAGTTGTTACAACCTACTGGGTTGTTTTTAAAAGTATATAATAGAGGTTTTCTTCTCATAAAATATAAAATCGTATGAAATATGTTGGGAAAAACTATCTTGCAAAAATCTGCTCGCAAAAAACACAAAATAGTACTTTTCCCAACTGGTTACATAAATAGCTAATATAAATTCAATCTCAGATATCTCAGAATATCTCGCAGAAACAGATGAAAATTTAAATATGGTTATATTAACAATGTAACCTTAAAATTAAATGATGATTTCAAAAAGATAATAATATATAGGGTATCCCATTTAAAATAACGAGGTCCGTTTCAACTTCTGGCATAACAGCAAGTGCTTGAAATATGAAAATATTTTAAAAATTGCAACATTTGTCAAAACGTCACCAAATTTTCAAAGTCAAATTCCAATTCATTTACCAGATACGTTTAATGGGTAACATTTCTTGAAAAACCCTGTATATTTGTCTATTTTAAGCTTTGTTTAAAATATATGCTCCGAAATAGCTTCTCAATGTATGAATGTTTAAGACGTAAGTGGCTGAAAATACCAAAGAGCTAAAAATACCAAATAAATTATCTGGATGTTACAGTCATATACTTACTTTTACTTATCACGCATTATTCAACGTCACTGCGCACATGTAATGTATCATGTAACATGAATGCCATCAAAACTCTGCTGCTGTATTACCAGAAGAAGAAAGATGTCATTAAACAATTGAAAATGAAAGTTTCAATGCCGCTTCTTAATTGAATAATAACTGGCTTAATTCTCTATAGGGGTTTTAAATAGTATTGCCGTTATGATCTCAGAATCTAGTGGTAGGGAGCAGTTGAATGCTTTTAGCTGATGATGTATCGTGTTAATCGTGTTATTGTTAATGAATGTGCAACTTACAGTTTTAGTAGTTTGATAATATGATAGTATTTACCGTTCTACCTACCTGGTATATTTAGTTTCGGTATATTTAGTTACGGTGCGTGCCTTATCTGGAAATAAATTATATATCAACTTTGCAATACAGGTATCTAGCCATATTTATTTACTATAGTTTTATTACTTTCAGATATTGTGATACGTAATGTTGAATGTGGTAGTTTCATTAAAACATATTGTTATGCATTATCTTATACATGATATCTACGAGATTGCTAGTCCTTTGCGCGTCCTGTGAATTCGGCGCCTCTAATTCTCTCCCTTACGGACAAACACCAAATTAGTATATATACCTACGTAATATGGTCCTGCAGATATTTAAAGGAGCAACAGTTTTGAAGTCGGTGCATGTGGCGGAAACTAAAACGATTTTTTTATTTCTTATATAAATATGTACCGAGGTGAGCCATAATCCGGTGCATAGAGCTACACCAGTATCTTAACTATGCTGCACGAGTCCCGAAGGTCGTATATTATGTCGAATTAGTTGATTATTTTTATTTATTATTACATTTTTCCACCATTACTACGTCTATTTGTATATGCTTTAGCAGTAATAGCTCCTGTCTCCTCTCGACATTAATTTTTTTATATTCAATTTATTCTGCAATTTTTAACACCTATCATCCGGTAAGATAGGTATTTTCTAGAGACTGCAATCCTTGTCATTGTGGCCTATTTGATTACGTCTTTGCGCAAATTGCGCTTCCTATCTTCCGTGAAAAGTACGTTAATTACCACTGAAGTCCTTTAAGACACAAGGTTATATTAACTTTCCTGTGAAGCAAGCTCCGGGGATTGAGTGTCATTGTTGGGTTGATAAATTACATTATGTTACGAGAGAGGGTTCTGTTCTGATTAGCCTCGATAAGTTAAAGTCGTGCCAGTTTATATATTTTTTATCAACTTCGCAGTTTGTTTACGATATATCAAAGTTGAAAAATTGCTTTGTTGTGGTTTGTGATTGTGTATAGAAATCTTCTCTCCTTATTTATTATATTCCCCAAGGCTTTGCAGAGAAGCCCAGGAGTAGTGTCGAGTAGAGCCGAGGAGAGCATTTATTTGATCGGCAAATACGAAAATCGCCAATTTTCGTCGAAAATAAAAAAAAATTGTATCATTTTGTTCGTAAACAAATTTTAAATGATTAAAAGGTCAATTCGTCCGGATGCATCGTTTTTTAAAGCGGCGCTATCTCAAGAACGAAATGTTCAAGAAACGTAAGGTTTGACATTAAAATTGTAGGTAAAGGAATTATCTCATTATTTTTGGATCCAAATATGGGCACTATATTTGGAGCATCTAAGTAATTACACATCAGGATTTTTTATGCCCACAAAAATAAGAATGTAACCGAGTATAAACTGCTGTATTTTCGAAGAAGACAAAATAAACAAAATATCCTACGAATATAAGCAAAAGTAATAAAAACATAGGTATATTAACCAGGCTACAAAAACTTATCTAGTCTTCGCATATCGGACATCTGAAGTTCACAACATCGCATCGCATCACACCGCATCGCATATGCGACTGCATATCGGACAAAAACAAGATTTATTAAAACAAAACAAGATTTATTAACGTTGTGTCCATATTTGGCACATTTAGCGTTTGCCACTTTTCCCATAAAAACTATTTTCACGATAGTATAGGAAAAGGATTATAAGTTTACATGCAAGTACAGTTCTTTAGCAACTGACTGCAACAGTCAATATTTTATTCAAATTTTTACTTTAAATTTGATGAAAGTTTTACTTACCGAAATTACTAGCCTCACTTTGTTATTTAACTTTCTAGATTAATTTAAGGTTAATTATAAATTAATTTCTAGGTTAATAATTTTAGCTAGATTATCTCTTTAGAGCGCCATCTCATAGTTGGTAGACTAATTAACGTTGACCGCGAAGTTGTCTAGGCTTATAGACTCATAATAATAAACTGTAATATGCGCAGAAAAGGTTTTCTCTTTATTAGTTTTTTGGACAGTGCCCTTATTTGGGTCAGTGCCTATACTTGGTCCATGTACCTTAAATATGTTTCAGGCGCCTCCATTTTTTCTTGATTTATGGGTCGGTTAGAATTAATCAGAAGCTGATTAAGTCAAGAGGTCTTGACTCGATTGTTGGTTAATGGATCTCTAAATAACAAATGGAGGCCTTTCTAGTCTTCCTCCAGCCGGCATTGGTAGGAATGGTCAACATTTTGACTACAAGGCTACTTTTTATATTATAATATTTAGTTTATCGCCGGCACTTAGTTTTTACTGTAATAATACAGTAATAATACACTTCCATTTGAAATTCGAAAGTTTATGTCGGTTTCGGGGATCTGGGAAAATATATACTGTACTGGTCTGTAAACTGTATTGTATATTGCTCTCTCTTTATAATATATGATTTCTGTTTCATGCACAAACTATTTCAACTGGTTGGTCTCTTTCCATTTTCAGTTTCACCGTATTCATATAGTGAAACGTGAAACCATACAAAATGTGTTTGCACATTGCACAATGCACATAAAAATGCACAATAAAAATATGTACTAAAATCGAGGCAGAAACATATGCAGTTAGCCGGCTACACGCTGCTATGTATTATGTTTTTGATTTCAGAAAATAGTTTAAATAAATACTACTATTGATAAGGATAATAATTATTTGCTATTGTTAAGGAAAGTAGTTCGTGGGAATTGCTAGAAATCAAATATTTAAGATAAAATAAAATTACAATATTTAATTAGGCTCATTTGAGGTCACAAAATTATGTTGTAATCGTACATTGACATTTTGTTCACCTACTTTTTACGCTTTTGCCAATTTTTGTTATACATTTATTTACCTATCATATTTCAAATTTTTACACCCAAAAATAATTTTTATACAATAAAACAATTATTTTCTGTTTATCAATGATAATGATTACGATATTTGTGCAAAATTTTTATATTCATATTACATATAAAAAAAACTTTAATGTACCTACTAATTTACAACTGTTTTAAAGATTTTTTTTTTGAAAATTACATATATCTATTATAGTCCAAGAGCTGATGTTCCCCTGTATTATGAAGTGTTTGATTCATGTAGAAATTTTCCACAATAGTAGGTATCTATAGGTAAGATGTGTAGGAAATAGAACTTTTGCCTGACTTACGTGGGTACGCCAGGAAGTGCGTATATATAAGAAAGGTGTAAAAAAATATGTGCCAAAAAAGTGTTTGATTCAGATGCGAACAAGTACTATTCGCAAGTTAAGTTGGTTTCGAGTAAAAAAATAAATAAGGCTAACACTTTTGGGCGGGTTAACATTAAACCACAATACCCCAAAGTTGTATTTTCTAAAATGAAAAAATAATTCACGCTGAAATTTTAATAGCATCTTAATTAGATATATTTAAAAATATTTGCAAAAAGTCAGACACTTTTTCCAGGGTTTAATAACTGGCAAACATTAAAATAAATCTTGCACGGGCTAGAGAGATACGCTGCGAGTAGTACTGAATGCGAGAGAGAACAACAATCAACGGTGTAGCGTGGTCGCTCTCTACGTTCTCGTTGTTGGTTATCGATCACGTGATCACACACAGCTGTACCGGCTGTACATCACATTTCATCAGAAAAATTTCTAGTGAGTAACCTATACGCTATTCAGGTTAGTGCTTAGGTAATTTGTTTTTCGACTACGTTTTCTAATATTTTATTTACTTTGTGTAATTTTTCAAAATTATTAATAATATATACCTATCGTTCGTTCATTTCGATTGTATAGTACTTTTTGAAACAAACAATAATCATATCACAATGTATAGTATTTCGTATGTGATTTGTAAAAAGAAAAATGCTGAAGGTTTCCATCGTGGATGTTACTCAAATTTTACAAGTTTGTAGCACCAATATATCAACAATAGCAACAATATACAATATACCTTTATTGTAATTGACAATCGCCAAGTTCTATTTTCACTATATTTGTTTGGAAAGCAATTCTTTCCTGATAAGCATTCAGTTATATCGGCTTTCCGTCGTAGTGGTTAGCGCAAGCTCTCTGTAGTGGTAACTTTCATTATACAATAGAATTACAGATCCCGGTGGCATAATATCCAACATTTGATAAAACATTCCTTGAACACATCTGCGTTCATGTCTTTGTGATTGGCAGTTATCGTATCTTTCGATTCGAATAACAGTAAACCGTCATGTACCCATAGCACCATAAACCACCATTAGCACTTAATTTCTATAAAATTTAAAAACACAGTAGCACCACTATGGCACCACTATAGTGTTTTGTTACCTCTTCCGCTGCCAATTAGACTATAGCCCTCTAATATTTTAGACGAACCTACGCCAATGCGCTGAGCACTTAAGCTTACATTTAAAAATCCCGTAGTTAAACATATTTAACTTGATAAATTCCATGTTACCGGCCTCAACAAATACTAGTTAACCTGTTGATTTAATTTAGTTGACTGGCACATTCCAAACCTTGTTAGCCAATTACTCGCATTTCTGATTCATTTATTCATTTATTTATTCAAAGTTTACTGTAATTTTGCAGGAAATAATTATTTTCAAATAATATTATATCCTCATCAATATTATTTCATTACATCCTTCGTTGAGGCGAGCCGGGGGTCCCCCACCTTTCTTCCAAATATGTAAACCGATTATCCATAAACCATCAATACTATTTCATAATAATTATAATTAATAAATATCCTGAACACCCAGTAAGATGTAAGAATCAACTCCCAGTCTCTGTTTGCACTCGCATTAGTAAGGTCGCTCGTCTGGACATCCTGGCTGTATGCACTTATGCTCATTTATGCTTGTGGAACACAGATTTATAATCTTCGCAAATATGAAAACGAAGAGTATACCTATATTACATTTGAGCGGCACATTTCTGAAATTCTTATGGCCGGTTGCACCAACGATTTTAAACGACCTTACAGCTAAGCAATCCATGAAACTACATTTTGCTTGCAACAACATTAAACATTACGGAATGCTTATAATATCCTTATGCTTTCTTTTACCAAGTCATCATTAGCGACCACTTAAACTATCCTTGCTGAAGTTTTTAGGTTTTCTTTTGTGAGTTATTTATTATTTTTGCAATTAGGAATCAACTTTTTAATTGGTTCGGGATTACCTATAATAATAATAATATATCTAGTGGTAGTCCCCTAGAATTAGGGGTTGAACGACTGTCATTGAAGACGACTTGGCACTTAGAAATAATTGGAAGCAGTATTATAATACCTAGGAAAAGGTATGATCATTCAAATTATTTTTAAGAAGTGGATCCTTTGGAATTTTTTAGAAGGTTTAGATTAACTAAGGAAACTGTTACTGTTACTTTTTTTGCCTCAGATAGGTAGGGATAGAGACCACATTCTGGTTCCTATTTTATCAAAATAGAATAGAATATATGAAGTGAATTAATATTTCATATTCTAGAAATAACAGTGTTTCACCTATGAACCAGGTCTTGTGCTATCCTCGGTATTATGCCAGTGCAGGTCATATTAGACAGGTAGCCGACTTTTTGGGAATTATTTTGGCTGCAACTCGCCTCATTTTCACGTTCACTCATGGTGAAGTTCTCCACCATGACACATGACAGAGACACTTTTTTCACAAAATATCTCGCAAAAATTTTAAATTAACAAAAGTGAGGTTAATATTACCATAGATATCCCAAGATCAAGATAGATATATTCAAATTTCACCGGTGTATCCACATACAATTTAAAAAAGGTAAGATTACTAGATTTTTATAGCGTTGCCAAGTGTAACATATACTTAGCTAAAGAAACCTGAAGAAGTGATGGTGCAACCAAACAATAAATTAAGGACAACTTAACTTCATGGATTCGCTTGCTATTTCTTTGCTTAAACAGAAGTCGGTGCAATCGGGCATTAATATCGATAGTAGAACAAACATTTTCATACCGCTGTCTTTGTCATCGATTACTAAATAACTTCCAAATAATCCGTTCGTCCGTATGTAACGTTTCTTGTAATGACGCTAACTGGAGACCGATCGTTTTGAAATTTGGGAGGCAATTTAGTTTTAGGTGAATGAAAAACCACATTGTTTTTGGAAAAGATCGGTTAATAAATAACATTGATATGAGACATTTTAGTTTAAAAAGAAAATCCTGCAGTGCAACTATTAATAATGCTATACAAAGATTGATGTAGTTTCGTAAAATACCAAAAATACTGCATATTATACTGGCATATGAATGGAACCGTTGAATATTATCTTTGATATTATGCAACACAATTACTTGAAGCCAGTCTCAAAAATATGCTGCCTTACGTATGGGAACTATTTGAATTACGTACTTACTTACTTACTTACTTACTTTTGCTTACATGAACGGCATTGAAAGTATTGTAGATAATTTCATTTGTTTATCGATACAAATATGTCTGGGAATATCCGTATAATTTAGGTTTCTTAATGATTTTTATGAGGAAATAGGTATTTTTTTGAAAGAATAAGTGTCTTTCTTAATCCACAAATAATGTTTTTTTCCTCTTCGAACATGATCCATGGGCACACTGTATAGATGGTTTTAGATGCAAACATGCGCCCTATACAAGTAAAACATTTTAAATAAAAAAATAATAGGAACACACGGGAACATTATTTCTAATCGGTAATCGATTTAGTTCCTCAGCAAACATGCCATCAGGAATATTAGTAAAATATACTGACGTTTATATTTTGTTTCAGAGCCGAACGAGAAAAAGTTAGAGTGAGCTTTTTTCAACAATCGAAACCCCTAGAAGTTGACTTGCCGGATGAACCAATCTTCATCGAGTCAGATATTATCATGGCATCACCAGTAACTTTGAATGAAACAAACCACATCCTTTACAACAGGACAGAAAGGTAGGTCGAATCATTAATTTTTGTTGATTAATATTAATATTATTTCTGCAATAATACATATAGTGTTTCGAATAAACATCATTTTTTATTATCTATTTTCTCAAGTTTTTCAAAAATCTTAGAGGCAAACTTATATGACTGATACAATAATTATATATATATATTTCATTTTAATGACTAATTTAAGAATTATTTACAGACATTGACAAACAATTGACAGTAACAAGTATAACTTATTAACAAAAACAAACAGACAGATAAATAGTTACAAAAATTCATTGTGAATGGGACCCTCCGCCCACTGTACTACTATTTGTGGAGTTAAATTTTGTAGAATACATAGCTGCAAATCCAATGGGGTTACCCACAATGCGCTTATGATATAAAGGGAAAAAATACAGGAAGAAAATAGTTAGGTACTTCGTTTTTTATTGCACCTGGAAACACCCCAGGCGATGTTCTAAAAGACTATTCTGATAGCGGACCGTATGAACAAAGTCTATAAGTACAATCACCAGTCGTATCACCACCGAGGTAGGGAGAGGAATCCCTCCTACCTCCGATCGATAATTTTGTAGAAAATTGCATTTTTCGCAATTACTTTTTTCTTTTTTGCTAAGGGTGGTCTAACGAAACTAAGGGGTGGTCTGTCCTAGTCATACGATGCTCTATCCTGTAGATGTCGTTATCATAAACATTGACTTAGCCCCAGCGAAAAATGTATTTTCTTAACATTTAATTGCGCCCCAAATTTTCCCGAGCGTGGTCTATCAAAACTAAGGAGTGGGAGAGATGCTTCTGGGGTTGGTCTAACGGTGCGGAATGTCAACAACTGCTTAAAACTCACCCCTTTAATTTTAGAGCCACGTAATCTCATCCTTGTTGAATTTTTTTTCAGTAAATCGTTTTTCCTCAATAACTTTTCTTCTAAGGGTGATTAATCGAAAATAATTGGTGGTCTTACATAGTCTAACGATGTTCAAACGATTATGCTATGAATAATTCGATTTTGCAAAATTTTTGGAGCTGCGTGAAGTTAGCCCGAAAAAATTATTTTGTCGATAACTCAAAAATAAAAGGTGGTCAAACGAAACTAATTGATGGTCTAACGATGGCCAAACGAATTAGCAACTTCCCCCCCCCCCTCAATTTTCGGGGCCAACTTCACGGACTTGAAAGGCATATAACATAGGTATGTAAAATTTATAAGATATACATTGATGACATACCCATTGAATAATATTTTTTCTATCTCGCCTTCTAAGTGAGAGATACACGTTGAGGTTCGATTTTAATTTTAATTTTGTTTTAAAAACTTCCATAAGATTAAAGTTATCGTTCCGAAAATTGGCAACGGAAGTTGCACAGGTCGTTCACAGCAAGGTCGATTTTTATACTGATTTGAATTTGAATATAAACAGTCCAGTGGCACGCAGCGAGGTTACGCCAAAGCCTGTTTTTTAGAAAAAATAATGTTATAATATTGTTATTACCTAGTATGTTTAATCACAAATATCTCCAAAACTAAGGCCTCAATTAAAATTTACCAAGAGTTTTTCATCGGAAATGAGAAATGGACTTTGATATAAATCAGTAGCGTACATTATTTTAGATTATATTATCAGTAGCGTACATAATAATTAAATAAACAATTTTCTGACAAACTGGGTTTTTAACAGTGACATTACTATATATGTAAAGTAACATTTCTATGTGGTAAGGTTCCGCTTTAATAAACGATTTTGTATTTAGTAAAAAGTACATTATCAGTCAAAATGCAAAAAAAGTTTTTATAGCATTATAACTGATAATATGAAATTTGGGAAGCATTTATTATCTTATTTGCGAAAATAGCCTATTTTACAAGCCTATTTAACCAGCGAGTCCATAAATAATTAAATTTTCTACGAAGAACAGCAGCAGATTCTCACGTTGTGCACTGCTTGGCACGTTAAAAAAACGTGTCGAATTCGTTAATGTCTTACAATTATGAACACGTTTTATGTCGCATTCTTTCTCAGTCTTTTTTTATGGAAGACATTCCACCCTGAGCCTGACTCTAGTGTCACGTTGTGGAGCGTTTCGTGTTTAAAATAGAATGAGGATGTATTATGAGTAATAAAAGGTAACATTAACTCATGTACCTAATCCAGTTTCAATTGCATAGCGGTTTTCATCAAAACAATTAAATTGAGACCGTGGACGTATATATGCCAGCTAAATATGCAATAAAATTTGTGAAAAATGTACATGAACAATTGGCACATGCACTGACATTATAATACTGTGGTGGAGGCAAGAGCCTAGGAATGTTCTAAACTGCTGGTGATCAACTGTTGCAGAAATGTCATCGACCCATAGTTTAACGCCACATTTAATCTGGTCGAGACGCTCAGACAGCACACCGCAAAAGTACACTTTTATCACCTGATGGATCTGTAACGAATCAAGTATCGATAATTAGAATAATATGGATATTTAAGTAACGCGGTGAAACGAAGAATTTTCTTATCGATGCAATTGATATGTTTTTAATACTATGTATTTATCTAATGACATCTCTGACTAATCTAATGACTTACTTATAGACCGAGAGGTGTGACTGATTTTCAGGCGTGATTTTACCCGGCATGTCTTTTGGAAGGTGTTTTGATATACATATTCTGATGAAAAAAAATGATAATAAAAGAATCAGCCCGAGCACCCCATATATTAAAGTTAGTTAACATTTTTAGTTTGCAAATTAAGCGTTTCGATATGATTTTACTCAGGCTGTCGTGTCCCAGAACAAAGTTCAAGTAAAATACTATAGTTGCAAAGTCATAGGCATACCGTTTCCATATCGCCCATGAAGATTTAAATCTGTATTTTCTAATCGTATTATTTATTTATTCGGGATTCCAAATGCATGAAGAAAATTTGTATCAGATATGTCTGGATATCCTAAAATATTCCTTGCTATTTCCATTTAGTTTAGTGGTAGTTTTACATGTTGATGCAAGCATATTTGAATTCTGGGGCAAAGTTCTTAGATCAATAACGAAAAGATACAGATCGACGGATGATAGCAATACAAGGCGCTTTGCCAACTAGGGTGGGTGTTTAGTCCGGATTCTCCGGGTTAACGACTTTTGGCTGGGGTTCCTAAGGCATTATTACACTTTGTTTACAGTTGGAAAATAAACAAAACTGAATTAATGAGCCTGAGTTTGCAATAGTTACAAATATTTTACTGCCTTTAAATCTGCTGCAGTTCCTAGATTAGATACATAATGCTTGATAGAGTAATAATTGTTAAATTTAACATTATTGTGGCCTGGATTTCTGTACGTTTTTTGTTTTGTTACCAATTACCAAATATAGCATATCATCAATATCTTTAGGTCTTATTCCGTTTTGTATTCTTTTATTTATCACTTCTGTAATTAATTCTTTTAGTTCCATGATATTATTTTCATGTAACACCAAATAAGCATAATATATGTCACTAATTTTTCCGTCTGTTGTATCCTTTGCATGGCCTTTTCCATTATCGTTATTTTTTTTCATTTATGTTTTCAGTTTATTTTCGACGTGGTATATCTAACTTATATATCGATGGTTTAGCGTGTCTTTGACTTTAGTCTGCAAAATGTAATGTTTTGAAATACGCCTAAATCAAAGTTTGTCAACTTCAAAAACATCATGTGGCATCAAATTTCATACAATAGGGGGAAAATTTCGAAATTTTGACATATTGACATAAGATGTTAAACTTTAAAGTTTAATGTTAAAGTTTAACATCTTCTGGATAACTGTATGCCTAATGCTTTTATATATAATATGTTCAAATAGAACAAATATAAATAGTAGACTAGGTTTTTGTATTCTAAGAATTTGATTTCCGTTAAAAACTGATGTCATAAAACGCCACTGCAAGTGTTGGAGTATTAATATTTTATATTCAAATATAAATGATCAATGAAACAGATCATACACCACTCTGAACATCCTTAATGAAGGTGAAAGAACTGAAAGTACAACTTCTAAGTGGTTCGTTTTCGTGTGTATGTCCAGATATGGACTGGTAAGTGTATCTTCCTTATTATTCTTCTATTTGCTTATTTCGCTATGATGAATGAAATGCTACAAACCCAAGATTACTTTTCACAAGACAAATATGAATAGCAAAGAACTTCAAAGCTAATATATAAAGGGTCCGCCAATAGGGACGCTCGATCTTTGACAGCTCATGGCGGCCATGTTGTTTGTGGTAGAGTTGGCAAACGTAGTTGTTATTATTCAGTGTATCTTCACAAATCACCATGAACCAATTCAGGCGCGAGCAACATGTGCAAATCGTTCGTCGTTTGATTAACAGTTCGAGGCAACCGGTTCGGTGAACAATCAGCCAACACCGACGCGTCGTCGAAACGTCCGATCTGCCCAGAATGTCGCCGCTGTGCGCGATAGTGTGCGTGAAAATCCGCGACAGTCAATTTCACGTCGCGCACAGGAACTCCGCCTTTCGGAAACATCACTTCGCCGAATCTTGCATCTGGATTTGGGCATGCATCCGTACAAGATCCAGCTGACACAAGAGCTCAAAATAAATGACCATAGACAGCGCCGTATCTTCGCTGATTGGGCTTTAGAGCAGTTGGAAGTCGACCCCGATTTTGGTCGCAAAATCATCTTCAGCGATGAGGCACATTTTTGGTTAAATGGGAATGTCAACAAGCAGAATTGCCGTTATTGGGCCGAGAACAATCCACAGGAGGTCCACCAGGTCGCAATGCACCCAGCAAAGGTAACTGTTTGGTGTGGATTTTGGGCCGGAGGCATCATCGGGCCGTATTTCTTCGAGAACGACGATGGTGTGTCCATCACGGTAAACGGCGAACGATACAGATCCATGATAACGAACTTTTTCTGGCATGAAATCGACAATATGGATGTCGAGGATATGTGGTTTCAGCAGGACGGCGCTACGAGCCAGACAGCGCGCGCCACAATGGATCTTCTGCACGAGCGCTTCGGAGGAATGGTTATCTCGCGCGGAGGCGACATCAACTGGCCACCGAGATCGTGCGATTTAACCCCACTAGACTATTTCTTGTGGGGTTTTCTTAAATCACAGGTCTACGCAAACCAACCACAAAACACTGATGCCCTCAAAGTCATACGCCACGCCATCGATGAAATACAGCCCGATTTGTGCGCCAGAGTCATTGAAAATTGGACTTCTCGTATGCGCGCCACCCAGCGAAGCCGAGGTGGACATTTGACCGATATTATTTTCCATACATAATGCCTTCGAATACTCTTTCAAACAAAAAAATAAATTTCATTTATACCTCTCACACAACTTGCTTTATTTCATTTTAAAGATCGAGCGCGCTTATTGGCGGACCCTTTATATATATATATATATATATATATATATATATATATATATATATATATATATATATATATATATATATATATATATATATATTTTTTTTTTTTTTGGAGGGTTTATCTTGGGATAGTAGCAATAAAACGACTGATTAGGTTACTTGACGTTTCGGTCCCTTTCTTGGGCCTTTTTCAAAAGAGTATTTTATTTTGTGACATATTTGACACAGGTAAATATGACAGTTTTAATTAATTTTTAAGGTTACTAGACTGTTCGATTAGTATCATAGGGAAGAACAGCCAAGAAACCCTACGAACTTAAGCTATTTTATATTTCATTATTATTCTAATTTTGGTTATGTTAATATTATGTAGATGTATATTTATAGTAAGTAGGTATGTATGTACGTATATAAGTTTATATATAGAGAGAATGTTTTTTGTTAATTTATTTAATACTTTTATATTAACAGATTGTAGATTGTAGAAAGATGTTCTGTATCTTTCTTGTTATTACATGCATTAGGATTTTTTTGAATATAAATTGATTCCATTATTAGGCGTGTTTTATAATTTTGTTGCTACTATCCCAAGATAAACCCTCCAAAAAAAATATATAAAGATAGCAAAGAAATTAGAAGATAAATATATATATATATATATATATATATATATATATATATATATATATATATATATATATATATATATATATATATATATATATATATATATAAATATATATATATATATATATATATATATATATATATATATATATATATATATATATATATATATATATAAATATATATATATATATATATATATATATATATATATATATATATATATATATATATATATATATATATATATATATATATATATATATATATATATATATATATATATATATATATATATATATATATATATATATATCGGTGCAATTTAAAAAAAATAAATTGCCCTTAATTGGTTAATTGGTACTAACGATGATTCAATATCGATGTAAATTAAATGATGAAATATTTAAACGAATTAGCCACTTGATTCAGTAGTGTCAATAAGGTTAACTGGCGCCATAAAGCTCCATATTTGAATAATTATATAGTGCTACGGAGTACCTATATGAGTGCTGGGGGTTTATTTTAGAAACAAAGTAATTTTTCTCCGATTGACAGCCAAACATTGATTTTGTGGATAATTTCTATAAACGAAAAAGTCACTTTTCCCTCAAGAGGCATCATAATCTGTCATATTAATAACAATAATATAATTGTATGTACATATACATATAATTAACATACCTTTTTGTTGATGCATTCGATTATTGAATGTTTGATGGCACTGATAAGTGCTATCAATAGTATCAGAAAACCTCTTCAGTTATACATATATCTGGGGCCTTATTTCACAAACAAAATAATTGTTTGACAATCAAGATACGCTGGAAACCATATTAGGTAGCTACTATATTATTAATAGAATAAATTTTATACATTCATTTCAATTACAAATTAATGATCTCATTAAGTAGCATTGTTTGCATAGTTATCATTTACAAATGTATAACATAATATGCGAAATCTTTAACATGCTACTTAAATACCGATATATTGTGAAAACTTTTAATCTTTACTAAATGTAAATATATACTGTAAAAGTGACTAAACAAACAAAATTATTAATATATTCCAGTAATGTATATTATCAATTTACACCTTTATCATAGCACTTACATTCACACCATTATATCAAGTATTATGTGGTATTATCTATATAATTCAGGCTTATTCAAATAGTAAATGAACTTTATTTTTATGTACTGCATTATTTTCTAGATATTGTATGTATAGTGGATCATGAACATTATTGAATTCGGATTGAACGAGAACGAGGCATTTTTGACGTATCAAATGCAGCTTTTGGGTGCGTAAACCAATTAAGGGTTTGTCAGGTCATGCTGGTCATGTCTAGGGACGGAACAGATTTGGAATATACAGCGCAGTTAAAAATATTGTGGCATAGATTCCCAAAAATCCCATTCTGAACATCTCCAGCAAATAAATTCTTGCGAAAATATAGACACATCGAATTCGTATGTTATGCATCATGGCCATCTTAACGCAGTAGAAAAGTTTCAGAACTGTACAATTGTTTACATTTTTAAACACACTTTTGTGCTTCTTTCGAAGTATAAAATGGTATTGATGATATTTTTTATTTTGAATATGCTTAATATATCGCTAAATTTGGCAGTTCCGAAATTAGGCAGGCAAATTTTCAAGAATCGAAAAACATCTTTTGTTTTTGGTAATTTCATATAAAACGTTGCGAGAAAAATGTAGACGAAAGACCGAAATTTTTTTTATCATAATGGTTACCGTGACTTGTTTAGGAGCTATGATTTTTTTATAGCGCGCGGATTCCATTCCATTGCTTATCGACCATAATAATGATTATGGTACCAAAAACATTTTCGGCCTTTTGTCTACATTTTCTTCGCAGCAAATTATATGAAATTCCCAAAAACAAAAACGCTTTTCGATTGGCTAAGATTTGCCTGCATATTTCTGAACTGTCATATTTATCGATGTTATAAGCACATTTAAAATAAAAAATATCAACTATTTTATACTCCGAAAGAAGCGACGAAGTGTGTTTTGAAATAAAAAAACACCTACAATTTTGACGTCTCTGGCGCGGGGGGATGAGTGTCACGGTTGTATCTATCGGTAGGCTACTGGTCCAGCTTAATAGACGTTATTTATTTGACGCTTTGCAAGATGCATCTTTTAGAAATTGTAAACTTTTGAATCACAAATTTTTAACATTGAGTTGCATGTTTAATTTTACATATGGTTTCATTAAAACCGTTTATTAATAGAAAAATCATGCATTAATATGGGTCATTAATGAAAGATTTTCTGTACATTAATGAAACATGTCTATGAAAAACGTATTATCTTACTTTTCATGCATAAACAGAGCTAATGATATTTGCAAACTGTTTTTAACACAAGTGTGGGCTGCAAAAGTATTGTGTGTTATTTACATTTTGGTCACAACATAACAATGACGATTTACAATCTGTAAATATAAAACGAACTGTGTCCTAAAATTAGATATGACCAGGACAGGCTTCACAGAATATCCTCATGTTTTCGCTTAAAATATAAACAGTACAGGCAAATTAGGTAATGAAATTGTTTTTTTTTCAATGGATATTTTCTTTATGTGTGGGTACGTTTCCTGATTATAAATCCAAATTGTGCGATTATAAGGTGTCGGGAACAGCAACCAACGTGAAAAAAGAAGCGCTTGTTTTTAACAAATAACATTTTATTTTGTATCCTAGCTGAAAATGACTACCTGTTGATCCTACGGCATAATGCTTTGATGCGATGCCTATCATAGTGTTTGTAATTATGTGTAAAATAAGTCATCAACCGATGCTCTTAACCATTTATTTTTTAAATAATATAAAAAACCATTTAAAAAAAATCAACCATTGTTAAAACAAAAATTATAAAAATGTTACTTAACCATTTATTAAACTTAATACACTTAACGATTTATAAAAAAAATATAAATGAACAAAAAAATAAAAAAAAGTCCATGGAAAAATGCAATTTCGTCTAACTTAACTGTAAAAATATAGCTACCTACCAGACCTACTTACCTACCTTATATTATTGTAGAAATTGCACCTTCTGATTATTCTTTGTTGAGGTTGACAAAATGTTTACATTAAACCATTTTTATATAGGTATCTATATATTTCAAACATTATTATTTTACCGACATATAACAGTTTACTGTTGATAGTGAGTTCGTTCCTGTATTAAAGTAACCTTCGCGGGTTTTAATTTACGTCAAAACAATGTCTCTTGGAATAGTTTCATGTCGGGCTACTGTACAACGTACAACAATGTCAATGTCAAGTTTATAATTTTTTCTACAATCCCCTCAATAGTAGGCTTTTGCGCTTTCAATTCTCAACGCAAAGTACGCCATTTCCGATGATGACATAATTGTCATCCATTGCCGCTTTAAAGCGGCAATAGTGTCAATTCCCGCTCGCTTTTTTATTATAAATTTCTTAGCAGGCACTTGTCAGTCAAAAATGACACATGAAAAATGTAGCTAACAAAAAAAAACTTATAAAAATCGGTTCATATATAAACATATGTCAAATACATACAAGAACTCACTGTATTAAGCGATTGTAGAAAAAATGTATGTATTACGAGCACAAACTGCCATTGCCGCTTTTGAAAGAATACCGAAATTTCTTTCGCAAGCGGCAATGCAGTACTTTGCGCTCTTAACACACAAATAACTATTAGAGAAGCATAGATATTATTTTCTGATCGACTTAGTCCTAGTCCAGTTCAGTCCTAGTCCAGTCGTCGAAGGTTTTCCGCGCCGAATTCTTTGAACCTTGACTGATTGACGTGAATCTTGGTGAGTAGTTGGAGATGGCTTAATGAGCAAAAGGGACATAGAGCCGATGTGTGCTTTTACCCCTTAAAAATAGAAGGCACAAGTCACTTTTGAAGTTAAGGGCAAGATGAGCTTAATTCCAAATGTTAATGAAAATCGATGGAGGTTCAAAGAATTCGGTAATAGCTTATTTTTACCTTCAACGACTAGACTATTAAACATTAATATGATTATTGATTTAAACCATCAGATGACATATGATAGGTTATTCCAACAACACCCATGGATAGCTCTATCACCAACTATCAAAATCAGTCCACCAGCAGTAGACTATTAGATTTTAACCTGTTGTGAGATTTTAATGCATGGGCGTTTGCTTTTGACGGCTCTCGAGCAATTCTCACGTGATGTTGAGACAAAGCTATTATGATTTACTGACATAGTGTTGATGATATTGTTTAGCTTAAAGTCAAATACGAATATACATTTCTTGAAGTTCCTAAATTGCATTTAAATTGACACCCCAACAAGTGCAAGGCGCATTTGTTGGCATGTCTTTATGTACTCGTAGGTATCACTCAATTTAACGAATCTATATAACGGAATACAGATATCAGACAACGTTATGTAAGACATCTTAAATCCAACGCTCTTTTACTGGTGTTACTATCAACTATAATTAACGTAAAATATTCCTAGAGAGTTCCATTTTCTGAGGTGTTAGTCTTTCTTTTTGTATACATTAAAAATTCCTTGGAATCGGTAAAACGGAGCTATTCAAATGAACTGTAAACACGTTTATTATTTTCTGTGATAAACATGTTATTTTGGTAGTAAAATTTAAATATATGTTGGCAGATATGTTGTGCTGTATAGTAAAAATGTTGTGTGAAAATGTAATGAATAAAACGTGTTATTTATGTCAGTATTTATTATTCTAGATGTGCATAAATTTAGTATAATGTTTCGTGTAAATGTTCTTATTACAAAATATATTAGTTGTTACCTGCGACTTTTTTTTTCGACCCGCTAGGAATTTACCAAAAAATGTTTGTTCAGTTCGCATAATTTACGAAAAGTTAATAATTCTGTATTCCTCGTAAAGAAATACCCATGCTAAGTTTAATCTCATTCTTCTTCTGTGTGAGTCGACGTTTCGTTTTATTAAATTTTGTTAAATTCCATTTTTTTGCTCTTGTTATTTGTTTTGTCTTTTCGTTTTTAAATTGTTTTGTTTTTTTAAATTTTTTTTATTTATTTCTTTTTGTTTTTTTTTTGGCTTTTCGTATTAACCTCATTGAAAAATCTCTTTATATACAATGTTTAAGTCTACGATATTCTTGAGCTAAAACAACATCTCTAGTGGCATCTCTCACACGTGAACAATATAGCTGCTCATGGCTAAAGCAACCCTTAGTTAAATATATGCCAACTTTGCTCAACGCTTACCCTTGTGACTTTTTGATGGTCATAGCAAAGCTGACATTAATAGGAAATTGCAGTCTTTTGAATTCAAAGGGAAAATTCGACGGTATTATGGGAATTCGTGGTATAAATACCGTCTCTTCTTTTCTGCATCCGGATATTATACGACGATCGAAGATTATTACTCGAAGCAAGTAAAAATACTCGGGAGATTTACGTTAATAATTAATTATTTATTAGTGTTTATATTGGATGTATTCCCTATTTGATTCGGATTTTGTTCACAGTTTCATGGATTTTTTTGCGCGGAACCCTAATTATTTTTCTAAAATAAAAGTAGCCTAAGTTACTCCTTATAACATCAGCGATTTGCCACTGAAAGTCCTGTCAAAATCGGTCCAACCGTTTCCGAGATTAGCGGGAACAAACAGACAGTTAAAATTTTAGAATCGGATTTTTATTGGTTATGGATATAAGTACCGTATATACTTTCATATGCATTTAGTAAAAACACTTTAATTTTATTTATTTATATTTATTTATATGTATTATAAAGCAGGTATATTTTCACAAAATAAAGATACTCTGTTGTACAATGACACAGTATATTTACATTATTTTGTGAAATTATAGTCTATAATACCAGGCGTAAATATAGGCATTTCCTCAATGTGTCAATCAAGTACAAAATATTTGTCCGGATTATTAACTGCACGATATCTCTTTCCGGATAATCTCGATGCCATTATGGAGTCTAACGAGGATTTAACCTCCTTTTTTAGTGACCTTTTCTATACAATGGCTTTCATATTTCTGGCGTTATGTTCAGGAAAGGTCACTTCCTGAGCAGGATGTAATATGAATATACATGGTTACAATAATATGTATTGTCAAATACGATATTCCTTATAACTAATACGTACAGGGTGAATTATTGACTGACCAACAACTGATCGATGGACGCTCATTTGTAATAAAGAAATGTTTATGCACATCCCATTACACCGTATAAAGTGTCCCATTACATTTTTTTAAACGGATTATAAGACATTCAAGGTGATTTTATTGAGAATACTCAAAATGTCCTCCTTCCGCTTGAATGCAAGCTTCACAGCGATGAACTAGAGTTCCCGTGTGATGATTTTCTCTTGACACATCTTGTTTCATAGTGTTGCCATAAATAGAAATCCAATTTATTTGAGGAAATAAGGTCTTGGGGCCGAGGTGGCTATGTAATTGGCCCACCATTACTAATCCACGTATTTGTGAAATGTTAGTTCAGCTATTCGACAACTACCCTTCCACGATGAGGTTAGGCGCCATTTGCTGGTACCTCATATTTTAAATTGCATCGAGAGGGTATATCTTCAAGTAAATAAAAAAGCGTCCTGTTCAAAAAACTATAAATACATGCCCCCAATAATTATATGGTGTGGATAACTAAGATTTATATAAATAGAATTAGAAAGAATGAAATTTACAAACAAAAAATCCGTGACGATTGATACACTTCTTAAAACGATTTAAGGGTCATGTGACGCAATTTCTAGTTTGTTTATGAAGAAAAATAAGTGGTTTTACCACTCGTTCGCCCACAATTGTTTTTACCAGTCAGGGTGAAACGCCTTTTTTAAGACGCAATGAAGTAGAAAAACTACAAATTTTGAATAGTTGGCAAACGCCAAAATTAACCGCAATTTTTAACGAAAAGAGAAGTCTGGAAGAAAGTTCGCCAACATGTTCTTCATATGTGTAGTAATTATTAACGGCTATATGCTTTCCTTTTTGTGTACCTAATACATACAATTTTTTTTACATTGGTCCTGTATAATGTTGCATATCAGTTTGATTAACATAAGGGTAAAAAAATAATATGTTTCACGTTTGCTTTTGTTTCCGCAGCTTATATTCCGAGGTTAATTCTAAATAGTTTTCGTCACATTGTCATGTCAAAAACTTTATATTAGACCTCTGTACTAGACTATAGAAATTTAAAAGAAAATTTTTCGGCCCCTGCAACATGTATCTATCTACCTATAGACATAATTATTTTGTACTCTCCCAGCGCAACCTCTACTGATACTGATATCATGTGGCCATTAGTATTAATGAAGGCGCCGCGGCGTCTTCATAGCTTAGCTATTTACAGAATGTTTACATAGAAAGAAGGGTGTGCTTGCTTCAGGGCGTACCGTACCTATTTAATGGTTTTTAAATATAGATGTATATGCACAGAGTATAGAACATAAATTTATGTGCTATGGACATATTAATGGTTCTTCCATTTATATCTAAAATATGGGAGCGGGCTTTACGTGGTTGATCTAAGATCTAAGCGCTCGTCCGCTCGTTAAAGTATTTATATACCTTGTATGCTGGGTCATATTCGCTCAATAATCAATTTATTTCGCGTGTCAGTAGCAGCTATGACGGAAAGGATCCTATTATACTCGTAAATAAATATTTGCTTCGGGACACCTTAAAATTGTCTAAGATTTATAACCGGCTTTTTGGCGTTTTAAGGGAAATTTTGTTGGCTTTCATGTCATCTTAGTTTTCATTTAACTTTAACATAAAGTTAAAAAAAATGCTTATACAGGGTGTTAAATAAACGTTAACCAAACATTTTAGAATTGTATAAAATTTGTTTGTCAGTCACTGACTTTTTACCGATGAATAATGTTTTTGTCTGTTTCCTGATGACCACCGCGACGTGTAAAAGTTTGGAGAAGACCAGTTGGATGTTTCGTCGATTATACTCGTACCCATGGTGGAATATATACCGTATAGTGGTACTCTTATGGTTTGAGCAGGCATATATGCCGATTTTCGGAAGAAATTGGATTCTTGACGAAATCATGAATGAACAAATGAACATGTTTATTTACAGCAAATCTTAACACCAATTGTGGTTCCTAGACCCCAGACGGTGGGATTAAAAAAGGATGGTTTCATAATTTCTGCGCAACAATCTTTAATATGTCAATAAAGCTAGAATAACTTAATTAGAGGGTATACCAATAAATTGTAGAAAAGATCGATAATCATTTCAATATCATTTTTGTTTCAATATCTATGGCAACCTATTTTCAAAAACGAATCCAGTGTTTTAGGTCTAGATTATAGTTTATAAAAAAAATATATTTATAATATATTTCAGAAAAAATTAAAATCATTGGAAAGTTCATCATACCTAGAATAAGCGGAATAAGAATAATAAAGTTATCGGTTTTATACACGTTTTATAAACAAACGATTTTAAATTACACCTTTAAAATGTGAAATATTTAAAAACAAAACTGAATATTTACGGGGACGGTGGTCGAACGGTTGGCGTATTAGCTCTCGGCTCGATCATAGCAGCAGTGTGTGTTCGATAGCGCGCACTGGTGCGAAATAAATTTTCAGTAATTTATCCCCAAGATCTAACTAATAAGATAACTAATCTAACTAATAAGATAAGATAACTAATAAGATCTAACTAATAAGATCTGATTCCTGCACTGAATGGTGGTTAGAATTTACTAATCAAAGTCGATTATGGTCGCACGTGCAGCTCGGCTGGGCTAACCATTTTCGGTTAGAATGAGGGGTGGACATATTATTATTATTATCTCAAAAACAGATGATCAAAGTTTACAGAATAAATAACAGTTATCGAACGGGCATTGCGTGCCGCTTCTGCTTTCCCCTTCCTCGCAGACCGCCCATGGGGAGCGAGGAATATTGAATTACACTGGTAACTTTGTTATCGAAGCTAATAAGGTACCATTAATAGTAGTTGTTTCTGGTAGCCTCTTTGTTTGGAATAATAATAATCAATGTATACGCAAGTATACAGATTTCAGTATAAATATTTAAATTAGTTAACAAAAATTGGCGAAATTCCTAATTAAACCTGAAAAAAATAATAGTGCCAATAAAATAAAAAGAATTTTACAATAAAAAAAAAGAAGATAATTATATGTTATTAATAGGCTTGATAATTATTACGTGACTGTAAAAGTTATAATAAAAAACGAAATATTATTTTAGTATAAAAATGTTTCTACTTTGCAGATGTCGAATTTGGAAAAGGCAATTAGGGTTCTCTGGTGCGCACAAATAGGCCAACATTACTCCAATATTACGAACGAATTAGATTTTGTAGTTTACATTTTACCCATTTATGATAAGAGAAAAACAACGTCTGCATTACAATGCGATCCATTCGCTGCTTCTGTCGAGGGCAACAAGTACTGTTTTTGCAACTACTTCTAAAGCAAGCACAAGCAGGAAACATACTGGTGCTTGTGTCCAACTTTTGATATACCTTTCATATTATAAGATATAACTTTAATATGGCTTTAATGATAACTTTTATAAAATTCCCTTTTTGTTGTGCGCATTCGGAACAACCCTGGTATTGAAACCGAAGGTCGTACCTGGTGGAGCACTGGGACTTCCCCGTAAACGTCACCAAATGTCTGCGCAATGATTTATCGCTTTGACATGCGAACTTCAAAGAGGCAACAAACAATTATACCGGCCGTGGGAGAACTGTTATATATTCTGTAAACTTTATAAACAAAGTGTCCTTAAAATTCAATGGCTAGTTGAAAAAACTCTTGAACATCTTGTGTTGTTAGTATATTATGGGCAACGCGGAAAATGCATTTAAGGATTGTGACACTCTCACAACACCCTATATGAAATAGCCGGAGATATAAATCTGAAATACGATCTGCAGAACTTTCTGACTCCTCAAGTAATCAAGCTTCATAACAAGAAAATTTAAAATTCGTTAATTTTTTAACAATGCCGAAGCAGACTACAAAATGAGAATGTCTACAAAATATATTTGATATTACACCGATTTTTTTTTGCAATATCTCATTTAAATAAGCAAAATATATTCCTAAAAGATTAAAAAGTAATTTCTATCAGATGAGCCCTTTTCGAGATATACTATTTGATTACATAAAAGCATAGGTATATTTTAAAGACACGTCATTATAACACAAAATTTAAATTGCCGAACGTACGGCCGAAATTAATAAAAAAGGGTGGTGGAGATTGGCTTTTAAAATACCGTGTCCGTGCTTTTGATAGCTAGCTAAGTATGTTAAGTATTAAAAACCCAAGTCATCATGTGCTATATTTTAAGCTACATTTTAATAACAAGGTATATTATATCAGGTACGAAAAAATGCAAATGATGATAATTTGCATTTTAAATCGACAGATTATTTTTTTAAGCCTTACATATTTGGTATAATAAGCAACAACGGGATATACGCAGTTAATGGTTTAATATCTATATGTAACACAATGGATTTCAAATTAGCTTTATATGTCAGCTCCATGTTGGTGTTAATTCTACGATATTTCACTACAAATTGTTACAAAAGTCATTATGAATGTTTTTCAATAGAACATTTTAAAAATTGGCTAAAGTAATATGGAATTTGGACAAACCGAACAAATGAATCGTGATTCCTTCACTCAACGATTAAAGTGAATGCTGACTGTCCTTTGAATAAAATGGAGAATATCTTATTTTAAATTTTTATTTAAGAAAACTAAGTACAAATTCAATTATTCATTAATTATTATAAAGTATCAAAATCTGATTTGTTCGTAAATATTTATATTTACGTTAGAAACAGTGGAGTGATTAGAATTGAGGCAAGCACAGATACATGAGCAGTTTTATGATATTCTGAATTTAAATTTAAGTTTATATCGTAACTTGGATAATTGTTTCGGCGCTGGTAGAACTAGTATGAGGAGTTTTTGTGACAGTTTCACAGAATATTTTTTTAGCTATGTCAACTTTATTTTGTACTGAATTTTCAATATATCCTTCTGCAACATCAGTGGATTTCCAACCACCTAGTCGTTTAATGGATGAAAAGTCTGCACCACTGTCAAAAAGTATGGAGGCAGAAGAACGCCGAAAACAAGCCCAGTGTATAGATGTGGCTGCTCTAATTTCAAAAAGGTCACTATAATGGACGGCAATTTGGAAAATGTATTTATGCCAACTGGCTGTGTAGAACATTTATTTTTATAAAAA
The DNA here is from genome assembly GCA_964058915.1 of Tetropium fuscum. Taxonomy (NCBI): domain Eukaryota; kingdom Metazoa; phylum Arthropoda; class Insecta; order Coleoptera; family Cerambycidae; genus Tetropium; species Tetropium fuscum. The sequence continues at coordinate 31,270 of CAXKVY010000346.1, forward strand.
ATAAAAAACGTTTGTGCGGAGTGTGTGCTGGTCTCAATGGGACGTAATGTTTAACCAAATTGAGAATGTTTTTTTGTTCATTATCTACTACGGTAAATATTCTATTTGTGTGTTTTAGATGCCTTAATTGTGACTAGAAATTTGGATAACTTCAACAGTTCATCCCTTCTCAATGCGCCAGCTACTCCGAAAATCAATGCAACCTACGAAATAAAATTGTAGGTATTATTATAACATTACCTATAGTTTCAACGTGGTTATTTGTTTACCTTTGTCATTAAGAAGATGTTGTTAGGAGCATCAGAAATAAATTATTGCAGGTGTTCTTTAACCTACTTTTTGCTTCTTGATAAACATAATTAATTTATTAAATTTACTTATCTCGATGTTATCTTTTAAGTATAACGTTGGTTTAAGCATAGAGTGTTTAGGCTATAAACTTGCAATTAGCCCCTATTCAGAAACATTCGAGAAATATGCCAATATCACCGACTCCGAATACCGCGTTACTTGCTTTTCGTTGCACCATGATATAAATTCAGCATAATTTTTTTCATCTGCTTTTCTCTGACAGTAAACTTAAAGTTGCTACATTTGCAGTTTCAGCCACTTCTGGCGGGGTTAACATAAAATCTTTCTCGAGGTCCATTTATTCGACGTTTTACAAAACTATATTTCAAATATTAAGCGTGACATTACTGACAGTGACAGATTGATGACACGGCGTCTTGATTCGGAAATTTAAATTTATGCGTATGTTTTACTATCGTTTATTAATAGAAAATCATGCATTATAATAGTTGTCATTAATAAACGATTTTCTATACAGTAATTAATCTCGTAAATACACGGTCGACGGAAAAAACTTTAATGTCATGAAATGAGCTAAGAAATGTCATGTTTTTAGTTAAGAAATGTCATGGCGCTGTGAGCGCCATCAAAAGTACATACGACTGATTGCTTATAAATAATAACGATAAATAATACAAAACGTATTAATATATGCTTTAATTATTAAATAAAAATAGACATAATTTAATTTTTTGAACATTATATTGAACGAACAAGTATTATGTCAACAAAAATCTACTACGAAAACGATAGATTTTTATCTTAATTTTTTTATAGCTAATCGATACTTGAAGAAGAAATAGTATTCGTTTTATTCGGGGTAAAAGTCACTTGTTGTGGGATCGTCTGTAAACCTACGGACTCGTCACAAAATTTTACTCATAACAAAACAATAGGTATACATACTATTTTTTGGCAATGAAACTATTTTCCGCCTATCTTATCAATTCTATAATCATTATAATTTATTGCATTGCCATTTTTTATTCTGATATAAGTAGTAAACATTACATTGGCAGGCTTTGTTTTGATTAATAAATCAAATAATCCGAATTTGATTACTCCATATACAGATCGGAGTATCTAGTACCACTATTAAATTTAATTAGTTGTAAAATAGTATTGTATTTTCTCCTCAACGACGAAACTAGCACAATTTAGGACATCAGCAGGTTTTATACCGTTGACGAAGCCGATAGTCCTTCATAGATATGGAGGCGCACACTCGAAAATAATACTGTGGCACTAGGATATTGTGCGATCGATGACCGGGTTCCCAGATGACTGCCAAGAGCCAGTGTTGTCTGTGGTTATGTCGGTGCGGATACGGAACTAAATTATTTTTAATAATCCTTCTCGGAGATGAATTGTAGTGGCTTAATCTATTTTCGAGCCATCGACATTCGTTCAAACAACCAGATAAAATTAAACTGATTTGCTTGTGTAACAATAACAGTATATATTTGGTATACTCGTATTATGCTCTTCATCAATCTGTTAATTACCAAATTAAAGGGTTAAGTAGGTATTTCAGTTAGATATTTTTCATATCACATCGCATCGTGTTTCGTTAATGAAACAATACACCATGATGTAACATCAAAAATCTATAGTGATAAATAGTGAAACAATAACAGAAATATAAAATCTACCTTTGATTCACCTATGGAACCTATTTGCGTAATATTTCATGACTTCTCGACAGGCCGTTTAATATGGGTCACTCAGCAAATGTAGGTCATTCTACAAATATACGCGTTCATAGATATTATTTGTCTAATATTCTGTTTGTCGACATATTAAGTTGAAGACATATTAAGTCAATAATGTGCTTGCGTTAGCATATTTTGAGAAAAGAAAATGGCTCTCAGTTTTTTAAATGTAGATGGCACAAAATGTGATGTACCTATTTTATCTTTAAAATCATAATCATAAAACATCCTCAATGAAGGTGAAAGAACTTTTCACCTTCGTTTCCTTATATATGTCCTTAGATATTATACAACTGGTAAGTGTGTATTCCTTTGATTATTCATCTATGTATTTGATTATTTATCTATGTCATGAATTGCTACAAACCCAAGATTTTTTTTACAAACCCTTTTCACAAAACAAATATGAATAGCAAAGAACTTATATAAGATATAAGTATAAGAAACGCATATACTAAACCAATACCAAGTGAAAAAGTAGCAACAAGATCAAAAAAGTTGTACAGGCAACACACGCAAACATATTGTCAATCCTCTGGGCTATATTGTTAGCTGACCCACAGTATTGACAATCAGTTCCTCAAATATTATGTTATTCATAAATCGTAGTAAAACCTATAAATGTCGGTTTACTGGAAACTATTGGATAAAATATGGCGTTAACAGTTAACCTACATTTTTTATGCCCCCTTTTTATACTCCGCTAATTCGTAATTACTCTTCCCTTTATGGGATCCATCCTTCTATCTATATAATCCGGCGTCGTATAAAATCGTCTTTGTGTACCGTCTTTGTGAAATCTTCCTTGTTTTGCAGCAGGTCTAATTTTGCATATTCAACAAAGGTATTCTATGTAGGTGGAAATTTAATAACATCCGGTCTATATAAATCAGTGCCTGTGGAAATATTTTCCACCTACTTATTTTCCTACTTTATTTTTTAAAAGGCGTCTGGCAGTATGAAGCGCGCAATATGCGGTAGTTCATAACATACAAATTATTGACATATTTTAAATACTTATTAAATTAACTATTAACTAACTTAATTAACCATTTTCGCAGTTTCCGTAATTTCTGGCCGCAATTAAATCATAAAATATCCAAAAAATATATTTCTATTAAACATCCCTATCATAAATTGATTGGTATAATTTATAGTCATGTACAAAATATAGTATTTGCTCCCATGACGGTAATAATAGCTATATTTCTACGTGTCCGATTTCCGACTAAGACTTAGAAAGCGAGGAAAGGACCTATCACAAGTAGCAGAGAATTGCTTCCGATATCTTATAGAAACCTATTGTAATGCCTGACTGAATTCCTACTATTGTTAGAGTACATCTTTAACTTTTGTGTAAGTATAATTTAGATATTTTACTTGTATCTATCTATGTAATTATATAGGGATTAATGTCCTTTATAACGATCTCAATTTAATTAATACTTGTAATGTGCAAATTAAACTGGATAAAATGTTACATGCAGAGGCTCTACTAGACAAATTCATCTACAGTTCCAATTTTGTTTCGCGAGGAAGTCAAAATACTAGGTGTAAACGTGTTTTTATTCCGCTTAATTTTGTTTCCGAAAAATGGGGAGCTTGTATTGTTTACATTTTTTCATATTATTTGGGAACTATGTAAGATAGAATTTTCTTTCTAACGGTACAGTAATCGAAACAACTAGTACAATATGGTACAAGAACAAAAAGTCAATTTGGTGGCTAGAAATGTCGTATTTCTCGGAAACTATTCAAGTTAGAATATTTTTTCTAATGGTACAGCGTTCGGTAAAAAAATCAAGAACTGGGGGCAAGTCAAAAAAACACATTTTCGAATATCAATTCTCGTTAGCACATGTAATATTTTGAAAAATATTCTACGGTACGAATGATTCATAAATTTTATCGGTATTAATGTATTATTTTTTTATTTAAATTCAAAGAATATTTTTTTGTTTTTTACGGTGCCAAATGATGCTTTTAATTTAATTATGTGAACTAGTTCATTATTGTGTTTTTATTGCCAACTATATAATAGTGCTCAACAAAGTACTACAAAGTTGCTACAAGTAAAAAGTTTTAGTTCCTGTTAAAATGGAGAGCACACACATCTTGAAATTATCACTTTTCTGGACGGTTTGAGTTCCAAGGAACAGAGGATTGGCGTGTTTTTATAAATATATCGGTCTGCTGTTTTAGTCTGTCACAAACCGGTCAAGTTTAAGGGAGCTTTTTTTATTTAAATGTCAAAATTTAAAAGTCAATTTTCTACAAAAAAAGGAAACTTAAACTTTTGAACTCGTTTGCGCAACAGTTTATTGGTAATATCACTCATAGGACTGTTTTTTGTTTATACAAAAAAATGTAAAAATGTCAAAAGTCGGTGTAAATTAAAAAAATACCGATAATTTTATTGACTTCCATTTTATGATGATATTTTTTAAGCTTTGTCACACTTGCTTTAGGCATACACAGCATTACGAATGTAGGTACTTAATTTTGTGAGTATTCTTTAGTGGTACTGGTTATAATGGAATAGATAATGGTTAGTTATGATAATGGTGGAGGATCCGGTTTTAACAGTGCATTTTCATTTCTAGGTAATTCGTGAGGTTATTATTGTATATTTTACTTTGCAGGCATTTAGGATTTGTAGCAGCCACTAATATAGTATGCTGTTAACTTCCTTTTTATAATCTATATAAGCGTTATGAAGGTTTCACTGCGAATATTTACCCTGTACGACAAACAGGAAATCTAGTTTCCAGAAACTACATAATCATTACAGTATCTTCTGCTAATAAGGTAGGTAATAGCAGATAGCTAGTTTTATTTCGCAATATGTGAAAAGTAAAAGTATTACGAGGTAGTTAACAAACGGTGAACGAGCTATAATAAATAAGCATATGAGAATCCAGTCAGCCTACATCAATACTCTTGTCCAAGTACTTATTACTACTAAATATCTCGTCATGCATAATGATAGAAATTTAAAACATATATAAAACTACCGATTTCGTTTCCTTTAGCATAATATAACAGTCAGAGGTCAACAAAAATATTACATCACGTCTATTTTTACAGCCGTAAACAGCCGGCCATCACGAAGTGTAATAATAAGCTGTGAAAATGAACACATTATTAATTGCATTGAGCATTAAAAATTATGTATGTGGCGTTAATTGGCCATGAGATTATTTACCGCGCATGCCTCATGAATGGTTATTCAATGTTAAAATATAATCTGTTTTTATATTAGTGCTGTTGCTCAGGCTTCACAATAATATAACTTTTTTTATACAGTAAGCGCTAGAATGCCTTCCTCCATCTGACTTTTGAACAGGTCAAGATATTCACTTTAACGTTTACAATAGTACCTAAGTTATATTACTTTCGGCGTATTTAAGTACTAAAATTTTTCTTAGTTTTTCATGTTTATTTTTCAATTTTTGCATGGTTTCAAAAAATATATTTATGACAGGGGATGAGTACGCCATTTACGAGTCATTAATTTTACATTTTACCTTTATGATATTAGATATATCTAAACATAGAAATCTAATGTGGAGCAAACAAAATATTACACTACGTAAAAACCCCTAAACCCCTTATGAAATTAAATTCGTCACAGCAAACATATGCCGACTGTTATTATGCAACTAGCGCAGGCATAAATTTCCATAGTACGGGTAGTATATATACTAAAAACAGTAGTAAACTAGTGAACTTACGTATAACTATCTATACAATTTGTATAAATTACTTATAAGCACCCGCACTAAATTTGAGGATTTGAATTTAAATGAGCATTTATTACTCTTTCAGTTCAAAATATACTATAATTGTATTTGCCATTAGAAAACTATAGAGTGGTAATTTAATTTTACCATATTAATATAGATATGTAAGTTCCTACAAAGTGCAATTCACAAATCATTTTCGTTATGAGATCAGAGACTTATCATGGGGTGTGAAAACCGACAGGAAACGTTTTTCCGCCGCTTTGGCGTTTGATTACGTGTAATCAACCATATGAGGGTAATTTATATCCTCGACTTTTTATTATTCCATTATCTGCTTTTCGTACGAAAAGGTATTTTCCATATATTTTGTTGCCATTTCCCTTATACATATAAGAATTATGAGAGAATACAACATAATACAATAGACTTAATAATAAAAATTTGTCTTCAATTCTGTTATAAAAAATTTTTGATATCAATTTGTCTATGAATTTCAAATTTACCTAAATTCATCTCTCTATCATCGTAGCAATGTCATATTATGGAGCATGGTCCGACCCGACCCGACGGACCATCTATAGTTGAAAAATAAAAAATATTTTTAAGTTGAAGTATCTGAAAAGTGAGTGAGTCTGTCAGATACACTGCGCCCGCGACTTGCATACGGAGCACTTACGCGCGACGGAAGATTAATATCAATTAAGTAATGCGACTACGTCATATACTGCTAATGTGCATCACACAGAAATTCGGGCAAGGTCACCATTGCCTATGCATAGCTCCTGCCAAAATAAGACATTTTTGGAAATTCAGTTTTATTGTTTTTAAAAATGTGACGAAACGGCGCGACGTGGATATTTGATGAAAACTCATTTACGATCCTTATTGCGTGAATTCTACTTTTATAACAGCTATTTTGGTACTACTGTGGTATGGCGCATATAGTTAAAACATAAGTCACAAGTATGATCTATAAGAGGCTCTGGGCCGAGTTTGCTAAATTTCTCAAGTGGTTACTAATAATAATATTAGCACATGCCTTAATAACTACCAACTACTATTAGAACTACATATTACGTTGTTTAAATAACACTACAATACGACATGCTTTAATGAAAAACTGGCAGAACCCAGAACGTAACCAACAACTGCGTGCCATGTACATACACGCATTTGGTAATACTAATATAATAGGTTGTATACCAGTAGTATACAGTATTCATATAGTGTCAGATCTAAGACAGCAGATCCGCCTGCAGTCAGTCTGTTCATAAATAATAAGACACCTTTCAATTAGATATTATGTTAAGAAAGCTATAACTTGCACCAAATATTAAGATGTCAATATTAGGACCTACTATTAGGTATATCTATAAGCATATAGCTTTACATATTTGAAAAGTTGAAAAGGTATTGCTTATAATGCGCATCTTCAAAATAATTTAATGACGAATGGTTTGGCGCAAATATTATGAGGGATTCGTTGGCAAGAAAGTGGATATTTAGTGAGCCAAATACATTTTATGAATTGAGCTCGTAAAATCATGAACGTATTTTTGTCATTGACGATATTTTGTTGCGCTTTGCTTACAATTAGGTGCACACACACATATCAAGCAATACAAGTACATCTTTACTATTAATCGAAATTATAAATAATAAAAGCTAACAAGACCCTGTAAAAGTGATATAATAATAAAGTAAAATATACAAATTTGAAGGCTAATACACAAAATACACAAAAGAACCAACGAGAGATATTAAAATCAATAATGATAATTATAATAAAATAAATAATAATTCAGATAATCCACTGACAGCTAATGTCAAGTCATAAGCATTGTGGATAAGAACAGCAAATCAACGTAGAAGTAAAGTCAATTACTAATTAAAGAATACAAAATGGTATTACAAACCATAATTTGTAAAATAGATATGTAAAGAATATTTGAAAATGTACTATAGATTAAGCAGTGATTTAAAAGGAATAGTATTGTGTAAGAAAATAAAACTAAGATATGTGAACTAAATTAACTAGTGAACTACAAGTTTTTCTGGTACCTACCTACCTACCTAATTAAACATTATATTTAGTACCTTACCCAGGTAAGCGAATAGAGAAGCTATGAAAAACAACATATTTGTTGATTAGTGTTTTATTATTCTTTTTTTCTTTCTGATCACACTTTAACCTCTAGAATGGCAAAAAACCACCACTCTGAAGCTAGTTACAGACTACATTTGAACTAAATTCAATAATCCTTGTTATATATGGGCTTGTTAATTTGGGCCTAGCAAGGTGGTTACTATAGTAGATTTTGCCCAATATTGTTACAACTGTATTTAAATAACAATAGAAAATAACAACTCGTAAAGTTAACAAGGTGTCTCCATAGTTAGGCCGTTAATATACTATTATTTTTAATGTCATTAAACGCGACATTTCCTAATATGTAGTCCTTGAATAGAGATAATTCAGTCCCCATAAAACCAGTTCTTTCGCCATTTATTTAAATTCGTTAGTTTATATTTTTTATAGACATTTTAAATTTTAATATGTAGGTAATAATCTTGTTTTGTTTTCTTTATTATAAGAGTCTAAAATCGAATTTGTGCACCATTATTGTTAACTAAAATGTAAAATACGTACCTCTAATTTACTGTCCAACATCATTTGCAATAAATTGAGGTATATTTTAAAAAATTAGGTACTAATTCGTAGTAGTTATATTTTTTTCTGTGTATAGTGAAAGATCTATGTTCCTTTTACCTTTCATCCAAGTAATGACCCACTTAAATTCTCCATGTTATCTGCATAGGATTTCGAACGTCGATTGAAATCTGTGAAGCAAAAACGTCAACAGTTTTACTGCTATTTGTTTTATTGAAAACCAACCGACTGTCTCAAATGCTGCATCTGATCTGGATATTTTTTTCTTTTCCCATCCAATGCTCTTTTTGGATCAATCAGCGTGTGACGAGTGCTCGAGGTGCAAGAAAAGCACGAAGTCCTGATGGGAACACTTTCTTTTAGCTTTTCTTTGAACAAGTGCAACGAGATTTCGGTAACGCGCTCAGGAGCTCATGCGACGTGGACATTTTTCGAGTTTTTCGTCCTATATTTAGCTGTAGGCAC
>CAXKVY010000347.1:0-147685 GCA_964058915.1 Tetropium fuscum
TCTCTGGGACGTTCATAATTGGATATTTGTACATCGATACTTCGTTAGCAGCTTACATAAAATCCTGATGTATCCACTATCCGTCAGGTGTGTTGTTTGGTGTATTTTGTGTTGCCTGACTTGGAGTGTCCCTATCTAAACTACGCATTTGTAAGTTCCTGTCTGGACTGCTATAGATAATAGCAGGCCTTCGATCTGGCCTTCCAGACCGTTGGAAACTTACCCATCTAGGGGCTGTATTGTTCCGCTCGTTACTAAACTGTATTTGTTTAAAATTTTGTGTACGATTTGTTAAACGTCTCCTACCATTATAACTACTTTGCTATAATTTAGTGGATAGTAATTGTTAGAGTTAGAATTAAAATTTTTACAATTTGGCTCATTGCCATTATTTCATCGCTTCAAACAGTGATTGGTGATTATCATTTCGACCTGTATTATTATTATTAGAATTTTGAGAATTTCTAGGATAGCGATTGTAATTCTTATGACTATTTGTAAAATTTTATTTGTTACCGTTAAATATATATTATTATTGCTATGTGGTGTATTTTGTGAATTATATTAATAAAATATGTTTGAGTTATTGTGATTTTATCTATTATTCATGTCAGTTTCAATTATTTTCTGTTGATCTGTATGCGTTACGCATAGCATGTGTAAAGTTTGTGTGTATTTATGAGCTATTTGTGTAACTTTCAACTCATTTTCAAATACAAAGTTGATCTATGTTGATCAATACAAAGTTGATCTGCAATGTTATCTATTGCTAAACTTTGTGAGATTTCATGCTTACAATGCAATGTCGGGAAATGTATAAGACTCTTTCATGTTAAGGCATAGGTGGATATACATATTTTGCTGTTGCATATGGCTGTAATGCATATCCAGCCAAATTATTTTTTTCCCATTCCAGTCCAAACCCATTCTTTCAAACGTGCTGGCATCCAGCATATGCTCTTTGTACTCAAGCCATAGTGACCCTACTTTCTTCTTATTCTTCGTCTCTCCTTATTCAAGCTTCTTCTCATTCGAGCCCCACGTTGGGCGCCAATTTGTAATATTTTTATTTATAGTGGGATATTAACAATTTTATATTGTGCAGGTACTTGCCAATGTATAATAAATTATATTTCGTATTTACCTTCGTACGCTTCCTTGTACAGACTTTCTTTTCGTAATTGAGCGGAAGTTCAGTAGAACTTAGAACTTGATTTTCAGGTGTACATCTACACTAATTTGCAAGAAGGTGAATATTCTACTCTTATAAAATATTGTAAACAAAAAACAAAACCGACTCCAAAAAAATATATTCTAATTACTACAATAAAAAGTAAAAAATAATTACGTTATTCATTCTTACTTACAATATAATCAATTTATTAGGCCAATAATATACAACTATTGTTATTTTTGACGTCGGTGTCAGCCAATGTTTTAACAAACGTATAACGAAGTAGGGTAGGTATGCATCTTTAATTGTATTCGACTAGAAGTTTGAATTTAGGTTTATTTGTAATTGTGGTGTCGCTTTAAACAGTTGTATTCAATTTTAAGTGAACACGTTAGTTATCCTTGACTGAATAGTTATCCTTAGAATAGATTTTTTGAAGTCGGTTTTGCTTTTTGTTAAATATATATATATAATATATATATATATATATATATATATATATATATATATATATATATATATATATATATATATATATATATATATATATATATATATATATATATATATATATTTATTTATGTATATATATATATATGTATATATATATGTATATGTATATTTATGTATATATATATATTTATATATTTATATATATATATATATATATATATATATATATATATATATATATATATATATATATATATATATATATATATATATATATATATATATATATATATATATATATATATATATATATATATATATATGCTTCCCTTGCGCAAAGTACTTACTCATAATTATTGTATATTAAACTGCAGTATTCAAAACCCGGTTTTGTCACTACACAAAAACTGGACTAATTTAATTATTATAATTTTTAAATAGCAATCTCACATAATTTATTATGAGCCGTATATGTCCTGTCAACGTTTGACAAGGATATGTCCGAGCAAACGCGACCACGAACGAACATGATATATAGTCATAGATATAACTAATATGATATACAATGGTTTTAATTAAATATACCAAGTCAAGGAGTGGTTGATAAAAATAGAATGTCACTATTATTTTAAATAAAATTTAATCTGAAATTAAATAGACTCGTTTACTTGTTATTTCTCTAGATTAAAGAATCGACGTGACTAATTTATATCAACTGTGTGTTACGTCAAATAGGATAAAAATTGAGTTGCACTACAAATAGGTATAGGTTTCTGAGAATTGCTTACCTTATTTGATATTATCACGGCACGCCACCTACCTACATTTTTCTAATTTTTCTAATTTGTTAATAAGTAAACAGTGAGAAGTATGAGATGATAAAGAAAAAATTCGATAATATCGAAGAGGTACCTATAATGCAGCGAGCAATAACTGTAATGTGGATTTATATACCTACATATATGACTAAAATCTCTAATCAGGTAGGTACCTAGCTTTAGCTCGACTTAACGGATATTCTTACTGGTGCCTTTCTGCGTTACCTCCTCTATCTAGTTAATTAGAACATAGTAACGGTTTATTTAACTACATTTTCTACCTACTGCATTTTCATTAAATGATGTGTCTCTTCTAAATTGTGATCGCATTGATAATGATAACGTAAAGAAAAATGCTATGTACCTAATTAAAATATGAATTTCTGTAGTGAATTATTTAGTTACATTGTTATAAGTTGTTGCTTTAAAGGTAAGTGGCTCATATTCAGTAATTAACATAGGTTAGAAAAATAACATACATGATGCTCGTAATTTCATATTTATTTATATGATACTACTATAGTACAATAGTACATATACCTACATACGGGATAATCCAAATACTACTGTCAAATTTAAAAAGTAACATAATAGGTACCTACTTACCTATATACAAACACATAATCACAAAAATTACACATTTTTAATTTAACATGTATTTATATCCTGTTTCTTTAATATTGCGAAAAACTAATGAGCGTTCAAGCCTCCTTGGCTTCTATATAAACTTATTTCCAAGAACGTCTTCTATAGGATTTTTAATGCCTCTTGACAGGGCGAAGTTTAGAAAGGGGCTGAAAATGGCAACCCTTATGTTCTTTCATTGTATCTTTTTGCAGACTTGAAAACTTGCAGTTTAAAAAATCCATTTAAAAGTTAGGCCCACTTAAATCGATTGTGTATCTTTAATTTGTTTTAAACTACTGTTTTTAGCTATTTTTTTTTAATTCATAATTTATTTAAAAAATACTAAATACATTTAATCAGTTGTCATTATCATCAGATTTCAATGTGCATCTCTTAAATCATTTAGGTCAGATGTTTTAGTGTGCAAAGTATGGCCTTTAAAATGTATGCACTACACAAATAGATCGCATTATCCAGAATAATATAATGCTATTACTTAGCTATGCATTTACATAAGCTTCTACATCCGCGTGAAATCGGTAGTTTTGATGGACCGCTCAGTGTGAACTGACCTACTCATTTGAAAAAAAATATTTGTGAGAACTAGTTTTCTATTTTATGTGAAAAATTAATTAATACCAAGTGCAAGTGATTTTAGGCGGTTACTATTAAAGAACGAGTTATCGTAACTTTAAGCTTTTAAAGCAACTGCTCTCTTACTTTATTCCAGCATATTCTACTTTCAGCCAACTAACAGAGCTAGTTGCCACAGTTTACCCAGAGCTTGCAATAAACACTTTGGGTTCGATATTACAAGCTTCGGCCATCTTCGGCTTTTCCCGGTCGGCATGATTAAACCAACTCTACTGCCATGTGTCTCATTTAATTTTGTATTGCGTCGTGAGTCGTAAGGGAGGGTCAGTGGTGTTTTATGGTTATATAAGTTGTGATTATTTTGTTTTGTTTGGCGGGGATTGCTATAGAGCGAAAGAGATTGACTGGATGAATGGACCAATGACTGATCAGATCTTTGTTTTATATTTTATATTGGAGTGTTTAATTTTGAGTATAAGTTCATTTTTACATTACTTAAATATACTTCCAGTATAAGTATAACAAAATTATTAAATAAGTAAATACCCACTTACAGCAAACCAAATGTAGTTATCATAAAGCAACGGTGTAGTCCCCTATGTTAATGAGATTTTCATTTATTACAAATTAGTTTTCAGTTACCACAATTGTTTTTCTCTCAATGCTGAAAATGTGTCGATAAAACCACTAAAAAGCGCACCTGCACTCTTAAACAGTTTAAGTACCTACCTGAAGTCGAAGTGTGCTTAATAAAATCGAAGATATTGTTTTATCTTTATATTGGTAATAATATTGTTATTACACACTTGTTACTTTTATAATTATTTATTTCTAATATCAACGAACATCAATGCCGTCACAGGACCAATACCATAAATATATACAAGTTTTTCTTGATAAAACAAAAGCTTTAGATGAGCCAATAAAGGAATAATTTTCATTTATTTAAAGCTCCAAAAAAGAAACACGTGTCGATAAAATCTTTCATTCTAAAAAATCCGACATTTTTCGCTGTATATTGAGCGAAGCAGAAAGCTACAGAAATAGCTGAAACAGCAGAAATCGGAATCCTTGAATACTTTGATACTTTAGGTGGAGGTGGATACTATGGTGGTGCTCTGATAAATCTGTTAAATCCAACTTCAGGCACGATTACTTTTGAAGATGATGTACTGTTTGTAACATCGAAATATGAGACATAAAAAAATTTCAAAGGATACCCACAATTGCCGCAATGGGAAATCGGTGCAGTATAACTTTTCTTACAGCAAGCTAAAATTGTCACTATAAAGGAGCTTTCATTCAACAAGTTGTTATGTTTTGACAGAATACAATAACTAATCAATTTTAACACAGAACCCATCAAAATAATACACTACTTAAATTAAAGAATAACTGTATTACTTATTATAACTATTTCAAGTATTATTGTTGACCCCACTTTACCACAAAACGTTCGATGGTATTAGGCATCCAATGAATGCCAATGATGCCGATGTGACACGGCCGAGGAACGTGTAAAATGGATCCATAATATTTGAATGGGAAACCTTATTATTCTGCATCACATTCACCATCCATTTGTTTTATGATATGACGAAAAGTGTGATCAATATTTTGTTATACTACATGGTATGTTTTATAATATGATGGGCGATGTATATAAAATCAATTGTTTTTTGTTAAAATCCTGGAAATCGGTTATACTTGACAACGCTGTTAAAAATGTGCTAGTAGGTGTGAAGAGATCGATATAATGAGGCTTTTTTGCTTGGGTTTTTATGTCTCATATTTCTATATTACAAACTATAAACGGATGTTTCTTGACATACCTACATATCTTCAGAATTCAAATACACGTCTAAGTTTACCACCCCAATATGTGATTCTACGTCGTCGATAAGACGAAGATCAAAAAATACCACATTCCTTGCAATGCAAAGAGGAGGAGAATCACTAATATCCTCAATGTGTAAAATTTTGAATAACTCGTTGACATCTATGGAAGTTAACTCTCCCTTATTCAGTGGAAAAAGAAGATTTTTTGTTTAATTCTAACACAAGCCCTAAAAAATGAATAAAATTATATGACATCATTAAGCGCAAAATCCAAACAGTGCGGCAAATGTAGTGATTTTTAGGGTATTCTGTCTCTTTCTAGCGTTTTTGCTCTTGATATTAGTATTGATATACATTATATCTAATCTATACATTATTTTCCTATTTTTCGCTTAGTGACGTCATATAAATTCAAACTGCAATTAAACACATATTATTATTATTATATTTGAACATTGCACATTATGTTCAAAAAGGGTATACCTATACCTGTCATTTGTGGAATTTCACACATTTAATACATTAATAATATAGTGTACTAATGGTTGTAGGTATACGTTACATAACTTAAAATCAGGAACTCCTTTTTGTTGCGGAGGTTTTAAAAATAGTTGAGATATTATGTAACCAACAAAAATTAGCTGAAGTTTCTAAGGTGTACAATTAATGGGGCATTAATTCTTAGCTGACTTTGACTACTAATACCATAAAAATACTAATATTTTGTTATATTTCCGAAAAATGTGGAAGGGCGACAAAGTGGAATCTGCACGCGGATGGCCAACACCCTAGGAACGGCCCTGGACAGCATCCTTTTGATTTTTGGCACGAATACTCTTCACCGATGAAGCTAAGTTAACTTCTCTATTGTCTAGGGATGCCATAATGTATTTTCATAACAATCACATATATTGATTGATGTAGACCCACATCAGACATCAGACAGTCGCCATCAATACCAGTTTTCTTTTAATGTGTGGGTGGCCCTCGTTGGAAACTTTCTGATTGGCCTTTATTTCTTTCTACCGGCAGGCTTAGTGGAGAGATTTATAGCAGATTTCTTGGAGAGAATTTGGCAATACAGCTTGAAGAGGTCCATATTCAGCCGAGATAGTAAATATTGTTTTATTTTTGGTTTATGCGACTCCAATTGAAAACATGGCCTAATAGGGGAATCGCATTATTGCGTCTTGACGGATAATTCGACATTCCAGGAATTTTTGACGTTTTTGAACAGGATACATGCTTCTACTGAAGTTGAGTAGTTTTTTTGAATGTATTTATCATCCATTGAATAAATTGCATGTCAATTTAAAAACAAAATATCAAAAAAGGGTAAAACTTAATGACAAAATGCAAGAAATAGAATAATTTAGTGAGACAAGGACATTTTTTTAAAACAAATTTTTCCGAAAAAAGGCGGTAAAAAATTAAAAGGAAAAAACCATTAAGAAGTGCAATTTTCAACCACTTTCGGGAGTAGCAGATGATTCAAAATATTGGTAGACGCGAAAGCCTTTAATAAGTTAGAGCTGCAACCCAATTTTTTATCTTATATACATATATAAAATTGAGATGTAGAAATTTCAGAAATAAAATAAAAACTGAATTTTAACGAACTTTAATTTAAGAGGGGCGTAACTCCGACAGAAGATGTTTTTGGAAATACTGAAGTTTATATAGAAGTCCCCTTATTTCTTGGCAAGGAACCGCTTCTTTTCGCAGTGTTAAAGAGACACTATATAAGTATATATTATAGGTATATAAAGAAGATAAAAATGGTGACACCAAACTAATTATATAGCAACTATGCATTAAAAAATACTCCGTATAATATAGATGAAGCTTTAATCTATATCTTTTATCTATATTTATGAATAGCTTTATCCTGACAACTTCAAGATCAAATAGTAGATATAAAAATAGGCGTACCATCTTATAAACTTGGTACATATAGGTTTCTTTTCTGAGATACAAAGGCGTTAAATTTCTTTTAAAAAATTTTGCACCATCTGAAGGACGTGAAATTATTGTGAAATTTGGAACATCCTTCCTCGTAAAGGGGCTATAAAAAAGTAAGGTAATAGTATACTCCATTACACTGTGAAAAATGGCGTAACTGACCTACACATTTGAACAAAAAACATTTGTGAGAACTACTTTTCTATTTGTTTATGATATATGGAATATGTAAATTTTATAAAGTTCCTCTACGTTGGGTGATAGTTATATAATGATTTATATGAAACCTCACGTTGTTGCAATAAATTATGATATGTTATGTTTATATGTAATTTTTTAAATAATGAGATATTGTAATAATAGTATGATGGAGAAATATTTAATCTGCTTATCGGATTCTTACTCTATTTACTTCCCTATTGAAACCTTCTCTTTTATTTTGGGCGCCAGTTCTGTGAACACTGATTTTTGTTTATTTACTTGAAGGATCACTTTAGTCATGAGCACTGTATCGTCTTAGAGGGGGTCCAATTAGGCTTATTAATTTTTATATAAAATTTCTTAAAAAGATTATTTGATAAATTAGGTTAATGACTCTTCATAATTGAATTTAATTGTATGCCAAACTTTTGTTAAAAATGTTAAATTTTTATGAAGTTCAGAGTTGTATATTCAGAGTTTTTAAATTATTCCTGTGCATACTGCATGACTGCATATGAAGGGGTGACTGTTTATTTTATTTGATTTGGTTATTTTGAAAACAAAATTTTAGAACCTTATTCCTATCCTGCGACAAAAACCTACGTAACTGAAATCTAATTACATGAGACATTAATAGTTTGCTTTATATTTTTCAGGCATTTCAAGTGGAATCTGGAATGTTTGGGATATACGCTACTGGAGATGTATCATGAAAACAAGTCATGAATGTCCGGACAATGACATAAAATTTTATTTATATACACAGTAAGTTATGAGCTTCGAAGGATTTGTTCTTAAAAGAATTTAATATTCAAAATAATATTTCAAATATAATTTTATTGCAGTGACGTAACTATCTACCCGCGTGAGCACGCGGCGCGGGTGGGCCCGATATCCTAAGCGGCTCGGCTCGAAAACATTAATTTGTAAACTCTGCTATAATTATTTTTATAGTATTTAAGTAAACAAAATAACGAAAACAAGTATCTATCTATCTATCTATCTAAGTACATCATATTATTTCTTTATTAGTTTCAAACTGTGTTCTGTGTTAGATATGAGTGATAAAAAAATAAGTGTTACTAGCACCATATATAACACTTGTACTTGTTCATATGAGTGCTCATATGAGTAACTAAAGTATTTGGTTCCACAATATGGCGCTGCTAAAAAGAGAAGATGGAAAGAAAAAGCAGCAAGAAAATCTAGAAAATACGAATTTCAAAATTACTTAATTTCCATGATAAGTAAAATTGGAGAAAGTGTTCCTATTCCATCTGAAACAATAACGCTACATTTTTCTGCTGAACATAGTGATATTTTAAAAGTTTAGAAAATCGTGGTACCTACTCGTGGTACCTACGTAGCAGTGTTTATTTAAATCGAGGGGTATATATCTGGTAATGTATGGTGTACAGTCTGAAAAAATTACGATGATTTCCTGTTCGATCAGCTGTTTATGTGTGGCGCCTGCGTGTGATGGATGCCTAGAAGAGTCGCTACAAGATGAAGAAGATGTACAATTAGACAACAACATGATTGACACAAACTGTGATAATTCAGTCAATCATCCGTCTAATCAACTTCAACACTTTAAATCTCTACCAATAGAAACTGAAGAAATTGATGGTGATGACTTGAACGATCCAAACAGTAACTGTATAAGGGGTTATGCGATATATCGCGTGCCGGAGTTATTGATAACTTAATTCTAAGAAGCTATGACCAGCAATTAGTAGACGAAAGAGTTGATGAAGGTCCATATGTGCGAGTTTCTGTTGGAAATAAAACAAAAATCATCAGAAAGTCTTCGCTCTGCTGGCTTCTGGAGGAAACTAGGAATAGGGTTAGTACGGATAGATTAAAACGCTTTGTTACAAAAATGCAGAAAGAGATGAGAAGACCGGGGCCTTAATTGACTGTCAATCAAGCAGTCAACAGAAGAATCTACCAGTTTCGTCAAACCCCAAAAGAAAATACAAGAAAACTAATATCGTAATTCAATCAGAGAGTTCGGATAGTTCTGCTGATCCCACAATGATTAAATATGATGACAATACGGATACAGAAACGTTCGGATAATATGATGTTCATATGGAACTCGACATGGAAGTTAAGCCTATATCAGCCTTTTAAATCAAATATTAACCTACGAAAATTTAAAACCAAATTTTACTCACAACTTCCAGTCTTGAAAAACGTTAATGCTACTATTCAAAGGTTGCGTATTCTCATAGAAAATTACTTGTATATTGAAGATAACCTGAATGATACACCTGATGATTTACAAGTTTAAAAATACTTAATACCTCTATATACTTATAATTACCTCGTTACAGGAAATTCTCAAAATTTATATATAAATAATTTACCTTGACCTGTCAAGTTTTCAAACATCGCTGAGTATCTAGACATAATAGAACTAGAAGTATTTCAATCCAGTTCAGATGTAGGATTTGTTTCAGATGTAATATTTGATGTCCCATGATGACCCATTCCACGTATTCCCATTCTAAGTAATTGCAAACCACTAAATTTTGGCACAAAATTATGTGAAACCTATTCGCATACCCGATTGATAACGACGCTATGTGAAGCACGCCTATTTAAAAACCAACAAAAGCTACCATGAAACTTCATACTTCACTGTACGTCGTATTTCACTGATATTACTGATATTATCACTAACAAAGGCTATAATGTCCAAGAAGCTTGACGCTAATATGTAATTAACCGTCATTTATGACACTTCACTATTTGCCCCAAGAAAAGTTAAATAACAGAACTAATCTACAAAAAAATCATTCCAGAAGTTACAACGTGGCTTCTTTTATTGGAATCCCTAAAGTTCAAGTAAGCTCCAAAGATTATTTGGAAACAAATTAGAAGCCTCATCCAGTGTTAATTCAATTTGACTGTTGCAGTAAAATGTCAGACAAACCAAAATTGCTAGAACTCAAACCTCTTAAGCTTAACAACCATAACGTAGAAGAATTGCCAAACATAAACTCGACCAATATTTCAGAGATTTAGATGATCTCATCAACCAACCTTTCATCGAAAAACACTACTCGTGGTTCACTTATCTTACCATTACGCTTAATATCTGCATTATTATTTTATATGTTTCAGTTTATTCTTATATTATATAATTTTAATATTCTTATCTTAGGTGTAATCTGAATTTTATTATTCAATGATATATTTTTCTTATGCAACTTGCATTTTATATTATTTAAAAGTCGATGTATAACATCAACTGTTTTTATAAGAAGGTTGTTATATGAATCTCATTCTAGCTTATAATTACATCAGATCTGCAGAACATTGCATATCAGTGCATAACAAATCCTTTCTCATGCAGTTATATTTTGCCTATCAGCACGTAATGCCCATTAAGCAGTTGACCAAGCTCTCGCTTGTGCACTTGCAGACTGACTTGACATTATATAATTAATACAAGAACATTTCAAAGACAACTGTTCAGTGTGGCAGGTATCTGTATCACACAGTAAACGTAAATTAAACTCACTCACATTTGTATTCCTTTCTGGATAGTTGACACTATCCAATTTTATTTTGTATCTCAAAAAAGTTTTAAAAAAGTTATTTTTGCATCGAACAAAATTAATGAATCAAATATCTTACCTACTAATTATATTAGTAATTTTTTTTAGTGAAACTGGAACAAAACGACTGAGAATAGATATAAGGAACGAATATTCTTTAAAATATTCTGGATTTGAGCCAACAAAAAGAAACGTAATCATCATTCACGGCTTTAATGGTACAGAAAGTAAATCTCCCATTACAACCTTAAGGAATGGTAAGAAATGTGATTCTTTGAACCTTATTTAATACCTAGCAACATTTTGTTGATATTGTGATTGTCATCAAAACGTAATCTTGTGTTTGAAATAAAAATCCTTATTGCACCCGATCAAAATACAAAATTGGTTGCTTTATTGCTTATTATCTTAATTGGTTGCATGATGGTCGTAGTACACGATACGCTGCTCGTGCAGTAAGAGTTCCTAAAACAACAGCTCGTAGAGCCATTCGAAAGTACGAAGAACCTGGAAGCACTGCTCGAAAAGTGGGTTCTGGCCGTCCCCGAAAGACATCCCGACCCGTAGATATGGCAGTTTTCTGCCGTTACAGATTTTACTAAATCGGTCTAACACAACTCTGAATGTAGACGGTTTGTAGACTCTGTTTGTAGACGACTCTGTTTGTAGACGGCTGCATGAAATAAAATTGAAAACAAGAAGCCCTGCAAAATGTCCGAAATTATTCTGGTTACCGTGCCGCGCGAAGAAATTTTCTTCAAAATTATGGGTAATCGACCATTCAAGGATGGACCATTCACGATTTTGTCTCAATGTTGATGGCCGAAAGAACCCGAAGCTTTTCTCACAAAGAACGGGAGAAAAGTTTAATCAATCATTATGGATATCTCATTATTAAATGCGGGCATTTTAATTGGGGTCCATGATATAGGGGGGAATATCATTGAATAGACGTACACCTCATCACAATATCCTATTACATCTTACAGCATTGTGAAAGCCCAGATATGAATCCCATCGATCATATATGGGATGAATTAAGACACAGAGTAGTTATATCGCGAGAGGCCTCCAGGTACTTTATAAGAGATGGCTGATGCAATCATTATCTATCGGAACGAATGGTATACACTACAGCAGATTGTAATCAATTTAATTTCCAGTATGCCATGCAGATCAAAAGTTCTTAGAGTTGCTGAGATATCAATATTATTCGTTTTCTAGATTTTGTGTGTTCATTTCAAGCTTTTTTCTAATAATAGTGTTTATAAAGAATAGAAATTTTAACGGGAAAGTAGAGTGCTGATGCTGGCACAGTCACAGAGGGTGTTTCCAGAAAATGATAAAATCATTTGGCTGAATTTCTCCATGATTTTCTATGCTGGATGGGAAAAAATTATGTATTATTACCTTTTAGCATAAAAGGCAATGAGTTAAGCTATAGATACACAAAAGAAACTTTATTTGGAACTGCGTGTAGCTATACCTACGCCAGCAGCCATTAAATATATTTTTTTCTAAATTTGACATGTAAAGTGAGACTTTTCAAAACCCTTTGACGTTAGGAAACGTCTTACTTTTCACAACCAGTTACAAAAAAGTAAAATATTACGCAACTGATTGTGTAAAGTTCATTTCATATAGTAGGTTAGTTAGACTTGACAACCTATGAATGTGACGAGCTGTCACACCGTTACAACCTACTGGATTGTTTTTAAACGTATAAAATTCACAATTTTCTTCTCATAAAATACAAAATTGCTGAAAATTAGAAAAAAATCTTTTATGAAACACGTTGGGAAATACTATTTTGTGTAACTCGCATGCTTTTGCGGAACTTGCTAGCGCTGGTTCCGCAGAAATCTGCTCGTTATACAAAAAAGTACTTTTCCCAACTGGTTACATAAATAGCTATTCCGTCGACTGTGTATTTACGAGGTTAATTAATGTATACAAGATGGTTTATTAATGACCCCTACTAATGCATGATTTTCTATTAATAAACGATTTTAGTGAAACATACGCATAAATTTAAATTTCCAAATCAAGACGCCGCGCCGTGAGATTGATGACTCTCACTGTCAGTAACGTCACGCTTAATATTTGAAATATAGTTTTGTAAAACGTCGATTAAATGGATATCGAGAAAGATTTTAGGTTAACCCTGCCAGAAGTGGCAGAAACTGCAAATGTAGCAACTTTAAGTTTACTGCCAGAAAAGAGCAGACATCTATATGAAAAAGCTATGCTGAATTTATATCATGGTGCAACGAAAAGCAAGTAACGCGCTATTCGGAGTCGGTGATATTGGCATTTTTCTCAAATATTTCTTAAAAAGGGCTAATTGCAAGTTTATGGCCTAAATAGGTACTCTATGCTTAAAGCAACGTTATATCTACTTAAAAGATAACATTGACATAAGTAAATTTAATAAATTAATTATGTTTTTCAAGAAGCAAAAAGTAGGTTATGCGCCGAGGAAGTCCAAAGTGCTTGGATAAAGAACACGTGCAAAAATTTATTTCTGATGCGCCTAACAACACATTCTTAATGACAAAGGTAAACAAATAACCACATTAAAACTATAGGTAATGTTATAATAATACCTACAATTTTATTTCGTAGGTTGCATTGATTTTCGGAGTAGCTGGCGCATTGAGAAAGAATGAACTGTTGAAATTAGAAACGGATAATGTTCAAGATTTAGAATCCAAATTGCTAGTCACAATTAAGGCATCTAAAACACACATAAATATAATATTTACCACAGTAGATAATGAACAAAAAACCATTCTCAATTTGGTTAAACATTACGTCTCATTGAGACGTAATTGACAGCACACACCCCTTACAAACGGTTTTTTATTTTTTATAAAAATAAATGTTTTACACAGCCAGTTGCCATAAATACATTCTCCAAATTGCCGTCCATTATAGCAACCTTTTTGAAATTAGCGCGACCTTGAAAAATCACTCTCATGCGGCTAAAGACGTATTCACTTCAAAAGGCCTATTACGCAAGGACAATGCTCTGTTTCAATTTATCCATCAGAATCTTTTCGAAAATGCTGTGAAAGGTAGAGAAGAAACATTATTTCTAGGGTCTGTCAGAACAGCAAGAAGATATCTGAAACAATCTGACTTAAGATCTGGGCTACTACTCTCAAAGTATTCTTACCTGACGAGCATAAACAAAGGCGAGTTCAGTTTGCAAATGAATTATTGTATCAAGGTAATTAATTTTAGAACAACGTAGTGTTCTCTGACAAGAAGACATTCCAATCTTCTAATAGTGAAAAACTACGTGTTTTTCGACCCAGGAATTCAATAGTAAACGAGAATTATACATTGTTTACTACCAATAGTGATTCTAGGCTTTTAAGTCGATGTTTCGGCGTCGATGTCACGGCCCTGAAGTGTGCTGGCAAATTGATGG
The DNA here is from genome assembly GCA_964058915.1 of Tetropium fuscum. Lineage (NCBI taxonomy): Eukaryota > Metazoa > Arthropoda > Insecta > Coleoptera > Cerambycidae > Tetropium > Tetropium fuscum. The sequence continues at coordinate 14,674 of CAXKVY010000347.1, forward strand.
GCGATTAACGGCCGAACACTACACAAATATTTTGGATAACATGATGCTACTATCTGTGAGACGAGGTGTTCCTGAAAATTTCGTATTTCAACACGTGAGGAATTTGTACACTGTCAGAATACATTAAAGTATTATAACAACTATATTTTAGTTACAGGAAAATAATGGCTGAATACCAATGACATAAATATTCTACCTTGGCCAGCAAAAAGTCCAGATTTGAACCCCATTGAAAACTTGTGGGGGTTTCATACTCAAGAAAATATATCAGAGACTTTAGTTATTCATACAGAAGAGACAGAAGTTATTCATACTACTTGGGAAGAGCTGGTGGATTTGTAGGATATGAGAACGTTAATTATGTGCATGCCAAGACTGGAAAGCGTTGTGCCATTAAATGGCTATGCAATAAAATATTAACAAATAATAGATACTTTGTTAGCAGCAGTGCAGTTCTTAAGGCCAGATCGTTTTAGGCGTATTTGTGCTGTTCTGACAGACCCTGGAAATAATGTTTCTCCTCGAGTTTCACAGCAGTTTCGAAATGGTTCTGATGGATAAATTGAATCAGAGCATTCATTGTCTTCGTTCTCAGTGGAGACCTTACCTACACCTTGCCTTACTACCTTACCTATTTTGCATTTTTAGTCGTTATGCCTCTTGCCAGGATTTTTAATAGAAAATATACAACTTTTACTAACATTAATGTTTTGTTTTATTAATTTTTAAATATATAGATTAGTTTTCTTCACGTTTCTTTTATTAACCTTTTTAAGAATTATACTGTGTACACAGGGAAGAGTACAGAAGTAGTAATATTAGTGTCAACCTTTTCATACTATGCGTTTCGTCTTTCCACTCATCATTGTAATAGAAAATACTAAAGTAATATGTTTATGAGTATACTCTCTCTGTGGTACGCCACTGAGTCTGACATAACGGTAAAATGCAGCTGAAATTTCTATGCCAACCAAAATTCGTTCACATTTGGGTGGCCGCAACTGTACATAGTGTTTGTAACATCGAAATATGAGACATTAAAAATTTTCAAAGTGGGTATCCTTTGAAAATTGCCGCAATGGGAGATCGGGGCAGTATAACTTTTCTTACAGCAAGCTAAAATCGTCACTATAAAGGCGCTTTCATTCAACAAGTTGTTATGTTTTGATAGAATACTAATAACTAATCAATTTTAACACAAAACCCATCAAAATAATACACTAACTTAAAGAATAACTGTATTACTTCTATTTCAAGAATTATTGTTGACTCCACTTTACCACTAAACGTTCGATGGTATTAGGCAATTTAGGCATCCAAATAAATGCCAATGATGCCGATGTGATACGGCCGAGAAACGTGTAAAATAGATCGGTAATATTTGAATGGGAAACATTCTTATTCTGCATCACATTCACCATCCAATTGTTTTGAAAGGTATATAGTGTGATCAATATTTTGTTATACTACATGATAATGACTGTCATAATGTGATGGGCGATGTATTTATATACATCGCCCCATTTTTTTCCGTAAATTCCTGGAAATCGGTTATACTTGACAACGCTATTAAAAATGCGGTATAAATGCAGGCGTGAAGGCATCGATATAATGAGGGTTTTTTGCTCGGGTTTTCATGTCTCATATTTTGATGTTACAAACTATAACTATGTATCTATGTTTGTTCGGGTCAAATCTTGCAACTGAATTTTAAAGCAGTTATCCTCAACCGATTGAGCTCAAATTTTGCACACGCAATTAGTTTGGATAGCAATGTATGTTTAGCTAAGTAGCATCATTCTAAATCCAATATGGCGGACCGCTCAACATGGCGGACGAGTTATTTTTTATGCACTTCCATGATATGGGTATCAAATGAAAGGGAAGGTTTGCTGAGAAGAATAGGAAAATAGAACGACGTCACTCTAAATCCAATGTGGCGTACCCCAAAAGATGGCGGACTAGTTATTTTTTATGCACTTCCATAATATGGGTCTCAAATGAAAGAGTTTGCTGAAAAGAATACGAAAATAAAATGGCAACACTCTAAATCCAATATGGCGGACTCCTAAAGATGGCGGACTAGTTATTTTATATGCACTTCCATGATATATGGGTATCAAATGAAAGGGTTTGCTGAGAATAATACGAAAATAAACTAACATCACTTTAAATCCCATATGGCGGACTCCCAAAGATGGTGGACTATGTTTTTTATGCAACCTTATGATATATGGATATCAAATGAAAGGATTCAAGGGGAAAAAATCAAAATGGCGTTAAACAAGATGGCCGCTATACCAATTTTAGAGAGTGTTGACTCGGCAAAGGTTAGCGATAGTTTGGTGGTGCCCGAACAAATGTTGTAGGGACCGACAAGGGTCGGCGACTACTGTTGGCGATAAAAAAATTTCAAGATGGCGGATCTAAGATGGATATCAAAAACTTAGGTGCTCTAATCCGTCTGAAATGTTGTTATCCCGGGGTTTTGGAGTCCTCGATTACAATTTAGGGGTCGAATGGTTGCGGTCAAATCTTGCAACTGAATTTTGAAAATATGCCTTGACACTACGACTTGTGTATGTGTAATTTTGCGAGATGGGTGTCAATAGCATTGGTTTGCAATCCGTCTAAGATAAGGAAAGCTCCAAATCAAACCCGAAACTGCGTTTCGTTAACACAAGTATGCTTCAAGCTGAAATAAGTAGAGTTAAGTAGAGTCAAATCTAGGTCTCCTTATTGAAGAACTAGAATGTACTAAATTAACAGGCATACGACCATGCAACAATGACGCATTAAATTAAATAGAGACTTCTTAAATTAAATTAAATTAAATAACTTTAATTAAATTAAATAGAGAAGAGACTTCTTAAAAGAAGAAACATGTACAGCGATAACTAAAAATTGAAAAATAAATAGTAAAAAAACATATTTAAAAACAAGCTTTAATTGAAAAGTCCTATAAAGAAGATAATAAACTTTAAATTAATTTAAATCAATTTATTACGTTACACAATTTATATGACATAAAACCTTCTAAGAAAAAAATAATATATTTATTATAAAATCTTGCGACAAGCTCTAATATCTTTAATATAATTTAATAAATTGTGTAACGTAATAAATTGATGGATTTAAATTTATTAAAAAGTTTATTTTCTTCTTTTTAGAGCTTTTCAATAAAATCTTGTTTTTAAAAATGATTTTTTACTATTAATTTATTTCATTTTCTTCTATGAACACCGTCACGTTTCTACTTTAGCTTTACATTTATGCGTTCGGCGCTCTAACGACTGCTATCTATGTTGATTGAAACATTTCTATACCATTAACTTGCGCCCGCTTTATTCTGGTGCCGCTTTTCCTATAGGGATGGACAAATTTTCTAAAATATCGATGTTGACATCATTTGATGCATCGAAATTTAAACATATATGAAGCAGCAATAAAAATAATGTTATTGTATTTGGTTGAAGTACTTGGTGTTGACCGTGTCGATGATAAAATAAAGTTAATTATCGATGAAAACAAAAAACGGCGGTAACCGTTAACCGATAACATCGAGAAAATCAAATTCAATGTGTAAATATCGAAAACCTAAAAAACTGTTGAGAACTACTGTATAGCACATTCATTTGATCCGTACGATTGTAATGACGTACACGCCAAGATAGCTGAAAAAGACCATAACTGAAACTAACATTGAACTCTACAATATTTTCTGTTTGAGAAAACTTCCAGAGCTGATGACGGCGTTACCCGTTACCTACGTGCGTTGCACAATATTAGCTTTAGGATATACCTACGCTGCCTGGCTGCCACCTTAGAATTTAGATGAAAATAGTACATAACATGTCCATAATCCTTTTAGCCTATTTAACAAGAATGGACTACAATATATTCTCCGTGGACTGGAAATCTTTGACTGAATTTCCATGTTACTTATCGGCCCTGTCTAATACAAGGCTTGTTAGTCAGTGTACCGCCAAATTATATTCTTTCATAATGGATCAAGGGGGTGATGCTCTAAAAACAACATGTGTTGGTCACTCATTAGGAGCTCATATATGTGGAATGATAAGTAACCATTTAGATGTTAAACAACATAAAATAGTCGGTAAGTTGTAAAAGTTTAAGGATATATTAAGCGTTATAAAAGTCTGACAAAATTACACATTTGTATTTTAATCATACCTGTACCTGCGGAAGATATTGGATCGGTGCCTATGTAGACATTTTATGTACAGTGAGAATAGAATAAGTATAGCACTGACACTGTAGGTATTATCTCGACGTATATCTTTTAACAATTGAGGCTTTGATCACAAATGCACAAAACCAGTCAATAAAGAAAATTAATTAATTTGTTTTACTTACGGTTGCACAACAAACAACAACAAAACCCTAAGATAAACCAAGACAACCAAACAATAGCAATATTGTAAGGGGGATCTTACCTCTGAGAATCTCATAGGTTGTGAGACTATATCACAGAAGAAAGAGTAACTACATCAATAATACATCGAAGAATAAATAATACATCGATTGTCTTAAAATAAAGTGTTAAAGTAGTTTTATATAGGTTGCATAAATTACACTAAAACTTCTATTTTGTTATATTCTCCAGAATATTTGCAACTTCGCATGTTTAGTGGTATAACATATGAGAGTATATATGGATATAATTTCGAAAATTGAACATAATTTTTATAATGAAACGTCTGTAATTTGATTTTTACTAAAATTTCTACTTACTAATGTTTTATTGTTAATGTTAATGTTTTTATGTTAAGTATGGGATCTGTGTGGCTAACGGCAGTAGGTAATTCGGAACAAAAATTTTCAGAGCACCTATCTCATCTAACATGCTGTCATTTTCTACGTAGTGATATACCGGACTTTACCAAATAAATTGTAATAGGTACTTAGATATTTTATATAGGCAAGTACTTAAACATATTTTCTACAGGATTAGATCCAGCTAGACCGTTGATAGATCGTTATGCTAATAAGAAATTCCAATTGACCAAAGACGATGCATATCAAGTTCAAATCATACATACAAACGCCGGTTTTTTGGGAGAAATAAATCAAGTTGGACATGTCGATTTTTGTGTTAACGGAGGGCGACTTCAGCCTAATTGCAAAGGAAATAAGTTGCGTAAGTATGGGAATTTGATAAATCTTCTTATTTATTTCCTATATTTATTTATTTTTAGAGGGTTTATTGTGGGACGGTAACAATAAAACGATTGATTATATTACTTAACGTTTCGGTCCCTTTTTTGGGCCTTTTTCATAAATATAATGTTCCTGTGAAAAAGCCCCAAAAAAGGGACAAACAGGTTCATGCTATCAATAACATTAATGGTAGAATCATTGCCAGGGCCCAGGGTCCTTAGGAGCGTTTTCAAACCGATTCAAACACGCTTGGAGCAAGAGGGTGATGTTTTAAATCATACTTATTACTAAATTATTATTAAATTATTAGTACTGTCCAGAATCCAAATACACTTTATTAACTTCCAAACACAACAAGTTACAACTGTTCACAATGATAAATCACTACTGAACACTTTTAAATACTTGTTACTTGATGTTGTATCTAAGACCGTTAAAACTAAACAAACTGATGTCGCGATCGGCTGGCCCTTAGATGCTATTTTCAATGTTCTTGAAAGCTCTAGAAGCTTCTCCATTATTCCATCCCATTCTAGATTGTCTACAAGACATCTCGAAGGGTTACACAGGGGGTAGTCCACATGTTCATATACCCCAACTATTCTAAATGAGGCCAGGGGTGTATCTCGGTTATTTGAAGTCCTAGAGGGTTGAGACTCCGCCCTTGGGGGTTGTATCTGGGGGCCCCAGATGCGATGTTGCCACATCGTCCACTGTGATGTTGCCAGTTTGTGCAGTTTTTCCCTAGATCTAGGGATTTTTCAATATATCGTGCACAATCGCTTCTGACGAATTCGTAACAATTAGTGGCGGTTTTTTACCGGTATATTATTTCGATGTAACCTGAATAAATAGACAACCCAACTGTTATTTATACACTAAGACGTGATATCGTTGCAAATTTCGTCGCCGAAAGAAGTCACACTTTGGTATTGGTGATCGAAGCAGATTAAATTTATAAAACTGGAGACAAGAAAGTTTTGTACAATACGTCTGTAGTATACGTATTATACGTAATACGTATTATACATCAGGTGACTTTGTGACGCTCTCTTTCTCATTCAGACAGAGCACCTTTCCCTACATGCGGTTCTGTAAGGGCATTGAATAGCTGAGTGGAGACGGGCGGAATTCCGGGGTCATCTGTTCCACAGATAGGCCTTTGATTACTCTAACTTAAAGAATACACAGATGAAAGGTTACAACAGGTTTATTCTCAATCTAGGTCCAACAGGTTTATATACAGATTATATACGGATCAGATACAGGTGATTCAGAGTTTGAATAGTCAAGCGTTAAACGGCGTGTGCAAGCATGATAAATAGCATGTAGGCATGCGAAAATACGGTCTTAAGGACCTATAATGGCCCTAGTCACTACGGGACCCGAAATGGCGGCGAGTTAAGCAAAAAGCGGCGTTATGATAGCGTTCGGGGAAAAAGCAATAGCAATACGATTATGGGCATACAGATGACGATAATACAGTGATGAGTTCAGGAACGTAGTGAATTTTAATACTTTCAGTACTCATTTACCGCGACTGTCGTACGTACGAATGAATAGTTTCGTATTTTACTGACTAAGTAGTTTGCGTGAGCCGGGACAGGACTATTCCTACCCAGTAGTTTGAGTGAGTAGGAATGGGAACTTTGTATCTTTGTATCTTTGTATGGGAACTTTGAATGGGAATGGTATGTATCAAAATTGGTGGTAATACAAACTTTGTTGTATGATTTGTAAAATTTTTAAATTTCAATATTATTAGCGCGGTTTTCACCCTGCCTACCCCTGTTTTTTTGTGGGTCTGTTTGATTTTCCTGTTAAGGGCACGAATTAAAGTGTATATATACCAAAATTGGTGGTGATACAAACTTTTTTGTGTGATATGTAGAATTTTTAAATTTCAATATTGTTAGGGCGGTTTTCACCCTACCTTCGCCTGTTTTCTTGTAAATCTGTTGTAAATGATTTTCTTAATACTGGCACTAATTCTAAGTCTAAGACTAAGTCTAAATACTAAATTATTCGGTGAGGTAGCAAACATTTTTGAGTATTCTGTGGTATTTAAAATTTCAATGTTATTAGGGGATTTTCACCCTACCGTCCCCATTTTTTTATAAGCGTATGATTTTATTATTATCATCTATATTTTATTATTTCCCAGATACTAAATTTATAATATGAAAAACAGATTATTTTCTTTTAGTACTCTTAGACATTATGTGTGTTATAATAGGTAGGTACCTACGTCATTTTTATATTATTTTAGTGCAAAAATCGTGATATTATGTCTCAACTGTATTTTTCATTATCTATTAGAGCCCCTCCATGCGTTCATTACAATTTTATTCGTAATTAACACATTATATAACTTTTAGTCCACTATTACTGGTCAACTGTAAAAAGTTGATTTCTGAATCTGATTATGATGCTGTCTTCAGCCACGTCTGTTGCAATTAGTCTTTGTAATAGCGGTAGGCTCGCTGTCTTTGCCAATGTGGCAGTAGTTTCTACAGGTGGGTTCGTGGGAGTTCGGCGCACGTTGCGCTATATGATGTACCTAGCTTTCCTTGGAGCGGCGGTTTAAACGGCTATTAGGGTGTACTAGAAAAACTATTTACGGCGGCGCGGTACTCAGAAGGGACTTGGCTGCTTGACTATAATCAGAACTGAATATACAATTAACTATTAGTACATATCTAAAAAGAAACGGATTTTTACGGCTTATAGTAAACTTTATTAGGGATTAATAAATACATGGTATAAATTTGTTAGGCACGGTGTGCATAATTTCTTAATTTCAATTTATTATTAAGGAAATTATGTTGCCAGTAATTACTGTCGGCGTTCTTATATTTAAGAGATGTTTATTCACATTCAGTGAGTAATATTATGTCGGTATATAATACCTACGCTATTACCTAACTAATAATAATAATAATACCTAACTTTTACCTCCCGGTCGGTCAGAGAGTGAAGGCGAATTGGGATCGGGGTGCTCACTTATCCTTCCCCTACTCATACTCGCCACTGTCCATTAGTTTCTATTCTCAGTCCACTAGTTAACATGATGTATATAATATAAATATTGACTTTTGTTACAACTTCGTTTATTTAATTTTTAGGTCAATCTAGATGTAGTCATTTTCAAAGTGCTTGTTACTTTGCACAAACAGTCAAATTTGGAAAATCAATAATGGGGAAACCATGTGCTCCGAATTGTCCAAAACGCACCTCCAATTGGGGATATTTTCCAGGAAAGTCTCTTTTTATGGGACATGATACCCCATTAGGGTAGGTAGAAAACTAATTGTTAATTTATATAGTAGGCACCTACCTAGATAATCGTAATAATCATTTAACTATCGTTAAGATGCAACACTCTATGATCTAAAAACATAAGAACATACAGCAGACGTAGGGGTAGGGGTAACAACACCATGTATTGACAAAATATTTAAAATGCCACCCCTATTCATAATTTTACTTTCCAAGCAATGAAGCATGGATCGGATGACTTCTTTTGTGTTATAAATATTCTTAGGCCCAGAACATGGTTAGAACAAGTCCGATTTCATAATGAAAGTTGTATCATTTGAAACCACATCTTTTAAGCTTGGAGCATTTTTGAGTCCAAATGGCATATGAATGAATTCAAACTGTCCGTTTTCGACAGTGAAGGCGGTGTTTTGAATGAATGTCTTTGGAATTGATTTCTATTTGGTGAAATTCGAATGCCAAATCTAAAGTGGTGAAATATTGACAACGTCCAAGTTGGTCCAGGAGGTGAGATGTATTAGGCAAGGGATATTTGTCATAAACTGTCAGTTCGTTAAGTTTCCTAGCCTATTACTATGCGTCATTTTTGTTTTCCGGATGTACATAAGTTTGGGTAGGTATCCCAGTTTGGGTAGTGCTCAAACTGCGCACTACCCAGATTTGGGCTGGTGGGCTGGGGCTAAAGACTAGCTTGCGCAACAAAAGTGGACACAAGAAAGGCACTGCTCGATTGAATAGTCAATTTTGCATCACTCCTAAGAGAATGTATCGACATCGATGGTGGTATTTTTGAAAATTACATGTACTATGTTTTCTCTTTAAACAATTTTGTATGTAACAGTTTTTCGCCACTGATACAATTAGTTCACTTATTTAACTATTTTAACTAACATCTCTGTAACAACAGAATCTTACTTTTACAGAACTCATGTTTACAGAATTTTTTTCTTGAGTTTCTTTTAATCACTATTAGTTTTTTGCTAGTTCTTTGCTATTCATATTTAATATGTAACAAGTAATCTTGGGTTGGTAGCAACCTAGTACAAAGAGAAATCAAATGAAAATATTTACCAGTTGTATATCTGGACATTATACGGAAACGAATCATGAAAATTAAATATTTGAATTTTACATTTTATTTTAATTTAGATTTTAGAGATTACTGCTTACATAATATATATATATATATATATATATATATATATATATATATATATATATATATATATATATATATATATATATATATATATATATATATATATATATATTAGCTTTGAAATTCTTTGCTATTCATATTTATTTTGTGAAAAGTAATCTTGGGTTTGTAGCATTTCATTACATAGAAATAAGCAACTAGACGAATAAGAAAGAAAACACACTTACCAGTACTATATCTGGACACACATACATAGTGATTCATTTCCGTATGTGTGTCCAGATATAGTACTGGTAAGTGTGTTTTCTTTCTTATTCGTCTAGTTGCTTATTTCTATGTAATGAAATGCTACAAACCCAAGATTACTTTTCACAAAATATATATATATATATATATATATATATATATATATATATATATATATATATATATATATATATATATATATATATATATATATATATATATATATATATATATATATACTTGTAACAATTAGTTTGATTTAAATTTGTTCTTTATTTTGCAGAGTTCATGGGACATACTGCGTACAAACTAACACTCATAAGGACTGCCCTTTCTTCGATTAAATTTGTTCATTACTGATTAGTGATTTGTATACTGTAACCTTATTTTTTACTGATAATTTGTACTCCTTGCAATATTCAAATGGAAATACAGTACACCTCACTAGTGCCATAGTATATAGTATGCTAATCCCCTCAGTGCCTTAAAAATAGTTACCTAGGTACCTCTATAATGAACGTAAATGGTATAGACCAGGTGAGGTGCGTATGTATTATGTACCTACCTATCTAATTTCCTACTTGCATCAATGTGCAGGTAGGTATTACCTTTGATTATAATCGAAATAGTCCAGTCAATAAAAGAGGTGTATAATGCGTGAGCAGAGACCTAAGCGAATCTCTTAGAAACTTGTTCAATCATGGTGCTTAGGGAGTAAACATATTAAAAGTGCTGATGTCTAAGAGGTGAGCCGAAGGGGTGGTGGGCCCAATGATGGTCCACTTTTGGGTTTTTCGCTTATATGCCGAAAACGGTGCGACGTAGGGAAAAAAATTCTACTACAAAATGAAAGCTCTTGAAATTCACTACAACCTTCGTTCAATCGTTTTCGAATTGGCAGCCGTTTTCGAGCCACACGCACCGGAAAAGTGAAAATTTTCGTAAACAGATTTTTTTTACCCTACGTTTTTCATCGAACATTCATATCGTGTAAACTATCTGAGAAATAAAATCCCATATTATTCCTTTCAAGAATATATATATACATAATATGTATATACCGCGTGTTAGGCGCATGGTTACACAAACGTGGAGGAGAAAGAAGCGGGACCGTCTGCTACCTACTCAGTCCCAATAATTCGTTTTTAATTCACCTCTTTAAGAAACTTGGGAGGCCGTAATTTTTCTTCTAGTAATTATCCGTACCAAATATCAATTCTAAGAGAACACACTGACATCAGCCAAGATAAGAATAAAATAACATGAGGGCGGTTAAGCGATTAATTTCGGTATTTTCTCTAAAAATAGAAAAATGATTTTCTCCAAAACCATAAGGCCAAAAACTAATTATTGGGGCTGAGTAAGTAGCACACGGTCGTCTCTACTAAAATGGGGTTCCTGTGGAAGAGCATGCAAAATTTATTCTTTCCAAACCCGAAGATGTTGGATGCAGTGTCACATCCACTTATTGCGTGGAGGAGGAGAACGTTTTCTGTTGAGTGGAATTTGTAAGATGTTGAGGAGTAAAATGCATCTGTCGAATTTCCTCTCCCAGGTTTGCGAAGGTAAACATTGCTAGTCTCAGGTGAAATACCAATGAGCAGAACGAGCAAATCAATATACTCGTCCACGATTGAAATGGCCTCATATTCCCATGTATACGATTTTGCAGTGGGATATGAAAATTTTACCAAAGTTACTATTTTGCCTTTTCTTAGGCGCTCCATAGCTCCGTCGCTATTGATTGTACAAAAAAAGGTCCAAGACCAATGTTGTAGAACATTTCTTCTACAAATTTTATAAGAAGCGTTTTGTGCTAAAAATCACAACAAAGGCGTTATAGCCCCAGAACTGGAAAAAGTGCCAATTTTTTATTTCCCCCTCCCTAAGCCAGCTCAGGGGTCGGGATGACGAAAACTTGAAATTGTTATCTTCTAATCATCTCGAACAACATTTAAAAATAGCAGACTTGCCGGACCTATTGATGGAAGGACCCCCTTTTTAAGTCTCTGGCGACTGGAGTATTACCAGAGATTCGAAATTTTTAGGAGGCATACACAACACATTATGCACAGTCGCCGCCTCTCAAAAGTGCACAGCATATTTTTCTTACTTTGATCGTGACTTTGAATCATAGTCGTGTCATAATTAAACAATTTATACGTCAAAATAATTTAAATCTGAACATTATGTCATATTAATAAATTAACTTGTCAGAATATTAATAGAAAATGCCAAGACATTTAAATGATGTGCAAAGGGCGAGGGATATAGCCAAAATTGAGGAAAATTGTTCGCTGACTGAAGTAACCGCTGATTTGAATGTTAGCATATTTAAAATTAAAAAGACATGGGACCAGGAACATAGAAAACAAAGGGCAGCATGAATAGGAATTGGTAAAGTTCCCAATAAAATTCAAGATAACGCTGATTGAATATATTCAACAACATCCTTTCGAAACAGCTGCTAATGCACGAGAAGAAACATTGTTTCCGGGGTCACAGTCCTGACACTGTGCAAAAACGGTTAAAAGAGTCTCACTCATTTAAAGAACTGTGCTGCTGCCCCTAAAATTTTTCTTAAAAATGAGCACAAGCAAAGAATGATGGAGTTTGCCAATAACTTGATAGATAATAACATTGAATTTTGGAATTTGTTTTCAATAAACGTTTGGGCATGGATAAGGTTCATAGGCCCAGAATTTGTTGGAAAATTGATAACAGATTTACAGCACTAAATTATTTCAATATTTTAGAAAATGTGATGTTACCATCAGTAACGCAAATTTTTCCTGGGAATTTTATCTTTCAGCAGATGAATTTTTTAATAATACTTCTTTTAGGACTTATTTACAATTTTTGTTAATAGGATAATTGCCCAGTTCATACCGCACCAATAGTAAGAGATTGGATGGGTCATAATGATATTAATCTTTTACCTTGGTCCGCAAAAAGCCTAGACTTGATTCCTATCGAAAACGTTTGGGGTTACGTAACTAAACACATTTATAAACAACGTTGCAGATTGCAGACCTCAAAACGCTAATCAGCTTTGGGAAGTAGTTGAAGATGCTTCAACTTATCCTTATCTTATCCTACCTAACGTTCATAAAACATTAGCTTTGTCCCAATAATCGTAATTTATTTGATATTTACATGTTCTGACTGCATACTTTGTTTTTTATATTAAATACCGGAATCTGCAGAGTATCCTATAGAATATTTCACATTTTATATGTTTTCGTTAATTCTCTATTAAGAATGAAGATACGTAAATATTTTACGTACAAGGCGCCCCAGTTAAAATCTTTATTTATGTTCCATTTCCTTGGTAGCTTCAAAATAAATTTACAGCTCAAAAACTAGTCTGGCTTAGGTAAGGTTTTTGTCAATCTATAAATCATTACCTATCTACTTATCGTTAAGAAAGAAACTATTGAATATTAATTTATCGATAAAAGTTACCGCCAACAAAGTGATACATTCTTGAATATTAAGTGGAAAAATATCTTTATATTTTTACTTACTTATCTTTAGTCACTTAATATAATAAAAAAAACATTTTAAGTTTAAAATATTTATTTATTTTTTAATTTCTTTTTTTGGGCGTCCATAATATAAGCCGGGTCTTTACATTTCCTTTTTTGTCCTCTTATATTAAGTATTATATCTGGTGCTAAACCGTCCACATAAAACTGAAAATAGTACCTACCTAGTTAATTTAAGAAATATTAATAATAGATTGTTGATTATTCCAAGTTATACGTTTTTTATTTGGCGCATTGCAGCGTTTTATGTAACCTCACTATCAAAAAAGTTATTTTTGAAGAAGAAACATATTTATATGGAATTTCAAAAATAGCATTTCTGTTTTACTAATAAAGGAACGTTAATTATAAGATTGTTTACACTTATTAACTGAAAATTTTTATCTACTTAACAAAAAAAGTATTATTGTTCTCGATCATCTATAAATTAATCTTTAACCTATTTATTTCCTCTTAAGATTGTATAAGATTACATAGAAATTTGAGCCGGTCCTGAAAAATCCGACGAGGCTTGGTAGCACATCGGTAAAGCGCAAACAATGTCGCTCTGCTAAAAAAAAAGGTTGGAATGATGCGATGTGTCAATGGTACCAGCACCTGCTGGGACATACCGATTCGCCGTTTCGATGACTCATGCGAGGCTAAATTGTTTGTACTAAATCCCCGCCTTAAACAAATATTATGAAATAAGCCTCAAAGAACTAACTGTGAGGGCTTAAAGGCACCGTTACACGGCGTGGGGAGTGCCACGCCTGGAGTGTGGCGTGCGGAGTGACACCAATTCGCAATCGCGATTACACGACCTGCAGACTGACAAGTTTCTCGCCACGCGAGCGCGTGGCTTCTTTTTCATTTCAACATGTCCGTTCGTCGAAAACGGATGCTCGGTTGTGCAGCAGCTTGCTATATTTTGTTGGACAGTGATGATCTGTGATGTTGGATCAGTGATGATCATTGTGCTTCGGGTTCCAAATTATTGGTTGTTGCTCGTATAGGCATAAAAATTCTGATATTGCTTCGTTTGACCACGGCATGTTGTCACTCGCTTAGCTAAATATCTACTGAATTTGACTAATTTTTAAAAATTACGGGCGAAGACTCCGCGCCGTGTAACTGTATACGCATGCCAGTCCACTTCGCGCGCTGCGCGGCTTTGAAGTGTGCAAAGTTTACCGCCAATCGACGGGACCCAACACGCCACGCCACGCCGCGCCAGCACAATTACACGGCGTGTGGCGCGACAGTTTTCACTCCAGGCGTGGCACTCCCCACGCCGTGTAACGCCGCCTTAAGACAAACAATTCAAGAAATATGGGATGGCTTTACGGAGAATTTCTGTCTAAAGCTTGTTACCATAATGCCGAAGAGAATCACAGGAGTTATTCAAGCAAAAGGTGACAACTTCTCTTTGACCCATTACTTTGGAGTTTTTTCTAAATATCCGAACATTAAGTTGTTAGAAAAAACGGTCTTCTTGATGGTGTTTAATTGCGATTGCACCCAATAAAATATTCGTTACTTTTTATAGCAAATTATAGCATATAGGAAATTTAATAACGCAAATAACACAAAAATATATTTTCATTATAAAAATAAACAGGTAAAATTTATAGTCTTTTATTTTGAAATTGTGTTTTGTCAGAACAATAAGTGATGGTGTCAAATCTACTGCATTTGTTGCCAATTCCGGTGTGCCACAAGGTTCAAATTTAGGACCCTTAATATTCACTTTGTTTATTGCCGATATCTCTTATAAAGTTAATTCCCCAAAACTTCTATTTGCTGATGATATGAAAATTTACAGGGAAATAGTAAATATAGCGGACTGTCACCTGCAAAATGATTTGATAACTCTAAACAATGGGTGTGAGGAGAATATGTTATCTTTAAATATAGGCGTGTAAAATAATGACGTATCACCGAAAAATGAATGTAATTACCTACGATTATTCTCAATCTCAATCAATTATCAATTCCACTTTGTTAACTCGTGTATTTGAAACTACCGACTTAGGTGTCACTTTTGATACGAAATTAACGTTCAACAACCATATTAAAAATACTAAGAAACAAGCTGTAAAAATGTCGGGGTTCGTCATACGTAGCAGCAGGGAATTTATATCAACGGATGCAATTTGTACTCTTTTTTTCTCACTTGTCAGAAGTAAGTTGGAATATTGTAGTATTGTCTGGAACCCTCATAATGCAAAATATATTGATGTCATTGAATTCGTTCGATATTTTTAAAATATTTAAGTATTCTTTAAAAAACACAATTTTTATCCTTAAAGAAATAACCAATACCAACTTTTATTAGATGAATTCGACTTTTTCTCACCATGTAAGCGGCGCGAGATTATGGGTTTACTATTTTTATTTAAGATTGTACACAATTTGATAGACTCTCATGTACTACTGGAACTTATTTATTTTAATGTCCCTAGACAAGTATCTAGAAATCAACAAACACTTTATTTTTCAATACCCAATTCCTACCATCATTTTAATTGCCCATTAACCACTATAATTATGTAGAAGTCATAAAGTATTGTTGATATATTCCATCTTACCAAATGTTGATATATTCCATCTTACCAAAAAACAGTTTAAAAACAAGATTTCCAGCTTACTTCTAAATTGAAAATTAATAACTACCTCTGTAATTTAGTTTATTTATTATTCTAGGTATATATCTGTTACTTTAGTCTGTATTTTAAGTAATTTGAATTTTAAATTTAAGGATATACTTCCTGTAATTGGGCTTGGCCTGCTGGATGTAGTAAAAATAAATAAATAAATAAAAGTTGTTAGGGCTCATATAATAATATTGTAAATGTAAGCAAATTAATTAAAAATTATTCAAAAGGTTAATTTTTCTAATTAACTTAATGCAGGATGCACATTTAAGGTAAATTGGAAGGACCTTACAAAAAATAGGCACCAAATAAACAATCCAACAAATGTTCTTCTATGCAGCCATTAATTAGAATAATAACAAGTAATAATATAAAGAAAATTTTTATTACCATAAAACATCTTAAAAATCTCTAATGCAAAACAGGTATTTCAAACAAACACATTTATGATTTCAAAAATAGGTCTTATTTGTAGTAGGTAGAACAAGTTAGGAAATGGATTTGTCAATAATATCAGAAAGACATGTTTTAAGTTTAAGGAATTTCTTCTTAAATTCTAATCCACATCCTTTGGAAAGTCTGAAATCAAGTAAAATCTTTCCATCCATTTCAAATATATTTGTCTTGAAGGTTAACTGATTCCTCATAAAATCAACAGTGGAAATGGTAACCTAAAAATGTACACATTATTATCCCCTTACCATCGTAGGTGTTTTTATAAGCATTCGAGGTTCGAAGTCAAATTCCGTATGATTATAAGGTACTAATATATATTAATGGAGGTATACCTAATGACAGCAACCCAATGGGGTTAGTTACTTTCATATTGTTTGCTTGTGCAAACAACCATAACTTGAGAAACAAAAAGATTACTTTTCAAAAGGTCATTTGTATATTTGATAATTTTAGGCAAAAAATAATATTTTAAAAAATCCCACCGGAGTAATGCTAATGCTTATTATTTAATATTTTTATTATTAATTTACAAGTGCAATTTCTAGTCATCCCTAACGAAATACCTAATTCTAACTTATTACGTACAGTTCCAGAAGCATCAGTGAACCATGAGTAGTCTAACCTATCCAATAGCAAACATAATTCTTCCAACGTCTTCTCATAGGAAGTTGTAACATAAAAACGTGTCATTCTTTTACTCAAATTATGGAAGTTTTCTTTGGTTATAGGACTCTGAGTAAACTGTATCATAAGATCCTCATAATGTGTAGGTTGAGAGAAGCATATTTGATCACGCCTGCTTATCTTGAACTCATCTATTAGTTGATTTATTGAAGATGTCTTCTGTGGTCTGGATGGTTGCGAACGAGTAACTTGTGGCATGTCTCTGTTATGTCTGGTTTCAGCAACCACCATTGAGTTCCATCGTTTTGTTGATGTCTCAACTGATTCATCTACAGTGTCGGTAGTTGCATCTAAACAAAATAAACAATAACCAGTATATAATAAACCAGCATATTAACAGTTGAATAATAATAGTAATTGAAATAATTGGACCCAGGGCCATGTTACGGGACACAGATTTATGAAACAATAAAGCACTTTCATGACTTGGCAGAATCATAAATCACGTTTTTACTGGAGGACCGAAGGACTTGACTGGAGAGTTGTACACGAGCCTGTCATCTTCTGAAGCCAGTAAAACGGTTTGCATGTATTGTTATATATTTGATTTATTATTCATTTTTAAATATATCGTATAGATATTCATAAACTCATAATGTCATCGTTTTTATACCAGGTAGTGTAACAGTTTGCCTGTACAACCAAAGAGCATGCAAGGACAAAAATACAAATTGGTTTTTTCAAGGAATTATACAAAGGAAAATGTTTAGCTTCTATTTAAACAGATTTACAACAATCAAATAATTATAGCAACACTGAAAGAAGAAGTTCCTGGTTTACTTGAGTGACTCAACTTTGTTATGGGTAATGGCAATGGGTAAAGAGACTGAATTTATTCTAAGAAAACTAGAAAATAAGCCTCTATAATTTCCATAGTTGCTTCACGATCCGAGTTTCTATTGAACATTAAAAGATACCGAGGCAACTCAAGAGTTTCCAAGGAAAATATATTATACAAACGAGAGATGGGGAGGGTTACGAAAAATTATTTGGATGGGTAGAAGAAATAATCCCTGGAAACCACGACACTTTTGATGTATAGCAAGAAATCAAGAAATAAATACGGGAGATACAAGGGACTCTCTAGATGACAATAGACTGACTCTCTTGTCATAATGAAATGAATAGATTTAGATTTGTTTTAAGTATTGTACCCAATAAATCAGTTATTATTATCATCGATTAAGCCCTTATTACACCATGATAAAAACAGAATTCCCACATTCAACAACTTGGCCTAATGATAAAATTATTCAGTGGATGGCTACAAGGCAAGTTATTTAACCACCCGAAACACAGAACTTTTAATCATTAACAATTTTGTAAATCATACTATGAGAAAAAATATTTGTTTGGAAAAATTGCAATACAATTACGTAGAGATGACGGCAAGCTCTCAATGCAATTGAGCATATATCAGAACAAAGTGGATAAAATTACACATCTTTTAAAATAAAGGATGTTTTGCAAATGTGTTGCGAGTAAATGACAGATATTCTTAATTCAGTACACGAAAAGTATATAAAACACGCAAAGAAAATTGAAGAAATGTATACATTAAAAGAAAATGTAATTGACGTTGCTATAGAACCTATTATTATTAATCTTAATAGTGACGAAGAAAACTCTGATTCTGACATAAATAAGAACAATTAAGCAGAACAGGGGCGCCAGTGGAACAAATGGGAGACACATATGACAATAATGTGAGTGTCTCCATATCTGGAATAATTCCTCATTCTTTTTGAATTTTTTTCACATTTTTGTACCATATTATGTGTAAGCTACACATTTGGAAATAACTTTATAACAATATTACTTTACAACTTATATAACAATATTTATATAATATATAATATGATGTACTACATACATAGCTGTATAATAAACATTAACAGTTATTTTGTCAGATATTAATGTGACAGATAGCCATGTTTCAGTTTATTGTGATTGTTTTTTTATTATTAGTTGTGTTATATTTAGCTGTGTTAGATTTACTCATATGAAGTACTAATTAGCTTTAAGTAGCACACACATTATATGTTTTTTTGTACTAATGGGGCTTGACCTGTCTATTAATAAATAAATAAATATTTATTCCAAGAGATTGATGCATGCAAAGAGTTGTCGATTGCCGAGTTTTATTTGGTGAAATGTTGGTTTACTGATACAGTGCATTAACGGGAAGATGCGTAATAGACCAGGTGGCAAGCATTTGCTCAAGGAATTAATTCCAGGAAACCTAGAAAAAAGATATCGAAATTCAATTTTTTGCGAATATTTCCCAATATTCCCAAAATTAATTTTCTCAAATTTACTAAAAAAAAAGGCCCTTAGGAACTTTTGTGAAATAACCGTTGTGAAGATATTTAGCCGTGATTCTGACTAATTTTTCATAACTCGGCTAAAATCGATTTTTTACTTGCTATCTCTTACTCTTGATGCATATTTATTTATCTTCACGGTCATTAAAAGTGACCAATTGAGTTAGATATTTAATATCAACGATATTATACCGGCGCGGGCGGGTCTCTACAGCCTCTACCTCATTTTCACCTAGACCATACCCTTATGTGCAGCTGAAGGACATACATGCGCGAGGGCGTTAAGGGAATATATACTGTCACACTTGGCTCTAGCGAAGATTATCTTACATTCATTGGACAAAACCCATGAAGAAGAAAAAGGCAGAAAAGATTTTTTGAGATTGCAGATTCAACTTCTCAAGAAACTGATGGAGCTTAGAATTGCAGGAATAAAATCAATGCAGGGTCCGTTCAGAACCATTGCAGAGCATTTCTTGGAAAAGTTACTTGAAGTAAGTAGAACCAGACTGAGCGACGGTCAAACATATGGTAACTCTCCTCAAATAATTCATCCAGGCCGAGAAAAGTGGAAACTGGCATTTACAACTTCAACATTTTGTGTTTACACACGTTTAGTGGGTGTGTGACAATATCATCGTCTTTCCGATACGGGAAAATGAAACTTGTGAAGGTGATCCAGAAATCTGAAAACGTGCAGGGAGCTAAAATGTTTTCAGATATAAGTGCACATCCAGATGAGGTTCATAAAGTCGGGAGGCTCGTTATCGCAGCACTTTATGGAGCCAACAGGGATAGCTCCACACTATAGATATATTAAGGTACCAAATGTTTGCAGTCATTAGGGAAAAATCGTTTTAGCCTCGCAGGCTTACCACCAACTCAGACAGTAGAATGTCAACATGCTATATTCCTTTGAACATACCATCAAGTGAAAACATGGTATGAAAATAATAATAAACCATTAGACTGGGAATGGAGAAATTCCAGATATGGTTTGGTTCCAATTATAACCACCAAGAGCCTGGCTCACAGTCACATTTAAACACAATATCCTGCACATGTTCAAAAGGATGCAAGGCAGCATGCGGTTGCAGGAATTCGGATTGAGATGCTCCACAATCTGCATCAATTACAGAGAACAAGCCTGCACTAATGTAAAATATGTGGAGAAAAACGATAGTACTGACGTCAACATCGACCTAGAGCGTCCCAGCACCAGATGGAAGACAATGTTGTTTCTAAGTTTTCTGACAGTATAGAGTATGAAGTCTGCCTTCATCAACGAAAGGAAGAAAAATACAATAGATTTGAAATTTTACAGTGGATACAGTGGAAACCACAGAAAAAAATTGCACCATTTACTCTACCGTAAAGTGGTGTGGAAACGGGTATTGCATATCTTCTGAGCTTAACTTCTTACATGCTAAATTTTTTACTACCGTCATTTTGGGGATAATGAAAGAAATATGAATAGTACACCAAATCTAGCAAGTATTGGATATAGCAAGTAAAATATTGATTTTAGCTGAGTAACGAATCCGGCTAAATATGTTCGTAATGGTAAGTTTTATGGTAAAGTTTATCCTTTTTTGACGAAATTTAATGAAGGTTAATATTGGCAATAGGTATCTTCATTGCAAAGGTAATATTTTAGAAAATAGTAGTAAAAAATTTAATTTTGACGCCATTTTTCCAATATGGCGGATAGCGCCTATCTCGCTCGAGGGAAAACGTAGTGTTTATAAGGGCCTAAACATAGATTTAATCGCATAAATTTCCAGATTTCCTGGAAATAATTCCAGGAAATCCTTTTGAGACTTACTTTACGGCTCCCCGCCTGGCCTATCAGGTTAATCAAGTGTCTAATTTTACAGTGTTAATTTTCTGTCAGATTACAGAAACAACTTCTGCAACCTGCTTATTTTTTAGTGCATGATTTATAATATTTATGTACAGGGTCTTTCCATAATCAAGTAATCTGCATATGGTTTTATAGATTTTGGAAGTAAGTTCTGATTTTATATCTTATAGATCGTTAAATCTTACAGATCGTGTTAGAGATCGAACAAAATATTTTCAAATCATCGGCGATTAGTATTTTTTCAATATTAATTGTTTATGTCATTAATGAATATTGAAGATCTTTGTTCACATTTTGTTAGGATTTTATTTGGACAGGTCTTTTACACAAGAAGTCTGTAATTTTGGAAATTTGGGACGATGGTATTGGTAATAAGCCATAGGCTATTCTTCTGGCAAATGTTAAGAGGAATGAATAGCGAAATGAAGACAATGCAATATAACTAATTATATTAATTAAATAGACTGGAACTTACCTTCATAAACACCTGATGGTGGCTCTGACATTTCTGCTTTGGTAATCTAGCTTTATGAATATCTAAACAATCATATCGCTAAGTTGCCAAAGCAAAAACAGCAGATTATATTACATTTTTAATAATCCTTGTTATAAAAGATATTACACCAAAACATTTACAGGTTTATTCATTTAATTTATAGGTGAGTGAATGTTTCTCATACAATACACATTAACACATTGAGCGCCACGTGTGCATTTTGATTCTTAAACAAAGGGCAAAGTGACCACCGGTGGTCACTAAGAAACAACAAAATATAATACCAACTAAATTTAACGGGTAAAAACGATTAAAGAAAGTGTTGGAAATGTTGGTCCCAACCAGTAAAAACAGAAAAGATCACTGGTCAATACGAGGTCCCCTGCTCAAATATCAAAATATCCACAGATAGGCACGTGGCGCTCAACGTGTTAAATAGCACAGATTCCAACATAGCAGGAAAAAACATACCTACCAAATCGCTCAAACAAACAAAATCCACCTATCCGAAAAATCACCATAAAACAATAAAGAAACCCTTCCACCCCCAATCCATATATATACGGAAAATCATACTAAGACTGTCAAATATATAAAGAGTAACACAAGTGAAAACATTATCTTAAAATATTATAACTCGTTGATATGTGGCAAAGAACATGACCACAGAAAAGTGGTAAAATGCTAAAAAACCAACAAAAAAAAATTTATATGCACAATATGAAAAACTTCAAGCCTATCAAGGTGGCAACTAAACATATAACCCTTATATGCCTGAAGAAGAAATTGAGGCTGACTTAAACATGTAAAACGAACTTTTTTTTAAACATGGCCAGAAGAATGATTAACATAACGGGAAAACAGGATTATTATTGTTGTACATTGACAGATTAGAGACAAGTAGTCATTGTTTTCTGTTTTATATGTTTTCAATGTTGTGTATCTACCGTTTGTGACTAGTCTTGTGATAAATAGAACTACAAGCAAACGTTTGTTTTTTTTTTCTCAGCGGTAAGACTAGTGAATTAACATCATTTGTGGCGACCATGACAGGACTTTGCATGCAGTGCTAAATCGGCGAAAGCGGTGTGAAAACGTTGTAAGTACCTATAGTAAATAGAATCAAGAAGGCGAGTATTATGGCTGATTCAATGGAACCTAAGAAAAAGCATGTGGGAAGGACTCCGATCTTTTGTTACAAAATAATATTCTTTATTTATTATTATTACCTATATATTTTTACCCGAACAAAAATATAACCTGCAATTTTATCTAATCAGCATGGCAAATCTGCTTTTCGCTAACACCAGGAATAATGATGGCGGAAGGATCCAGCGATCCAGTTTATGAACATTCGGGTAGCTGTATTTTACCTAGCCAATAGCTGTATATATCTCACGCACGTGGTAAGAAAACGTAAACTGGCATAGCAGATCCATTTGTTCGTTTCTATATTATTTCTCACTCAACGGTAGTAGCTATCTACCTACCATTCAACATTGGCGTTGTAACACAGATTTACTATGTAAAAAGTTATACAGTATATTGCAACAGAGTTCAATGAGATAATCAATTTTTCTTCTAAATATCTAAATTTTGGTAAAACAAATTAAAAAAATTACCAGGCACTGAGTGGGCATTCTAGGGAAAAAAATAATAGAAACAAAATGTATGTAATATGACATGTAAATAGACAAAGAACTTTGTCATCATAAAATTTGAATACAAGGATGCAAGTGTAAAATTATAAATAATATTTGACAAATTTACGATATTATTCGAGCAATTGTATCAAAGGAAACAGCTATAAAGGGAAAACAAAGTGTGTGAAATTTTCCAGTGTCCATTAGCAACCAGCTGTACATTACAAATAGTTGTTCTTGATTTCTTGGCAAAGTAGTATTGAAAACAAACACTTTAAAAGTACTCACCAATATTAAAGTAAAATTTCATCCATGGATGCCTTTCTATCTGTTCCAAAGTTAGTCGTTTACTAGGATTAACATTTAGCATCTGCCTTGCTAGACCTAATGCAGTATTCCCTAATTTGGACCATGGTGTTTCTGATATATACATATCTTGCGTCCATTTAGCAAATTCCTCATTGTTATCTGATGTGTCTGCCCAAGGGAGTTCTGAAAAATATCTCTATTATTATCTCAAAGGAATGGTATTAATAGAGCTTACCTCCTGTTAACATGGCCACAAAAACAATACCACTACTCCATAAATCGGCTGGTTGAGCTCGATAAGGTCTCCGTAATACTTCTGGAGCTAAGTATGGCTTGGTACCACATCTAAAATAGGGACCAATATAAATAAATATATAACCATAGATAGATCTTATTATCTATATAACCATATAAGAACTATATAATCATATAATAAGAACTTTAAATGTATAAACATGTATGTTATATATAATATATCAATCATGGTCTTCATGGATAAAATCAAGTAAAGTAGAAACTTGTTAATGAAATGGAACTCTCAAGGAGAAAATGAAATATCCAAGACCGATCATTGTTAAATTTACCTCCATGGCTGACCGTAATGTTGTTACAACAAAAAGAAGCTAAAAGGTACCAAAATACTAATTACGGAAGAATTAATTAAACAAAGATATGAGGCAAGAGAAATAAGAATTTGGCAAATAAAGTGTCTGGACTCTGGCTGGGAAGATTTGTACGCGGCTAAACAACAGAATCTACTCAATAGTGAATTTAGAAGAGATGGGAAATATCTTAAAGTTAAAGTAGGAGCTTCTATATTAGATAGGACATATCAGACACAAATACTGTAAACCATATTTGATTATTGCATAGCCTAATGCTTTCTTAACATTTCCTTTTTTTATTCGCTTTTATATCTCCATTTTTAATGAAAATAGAGAGATTTAAAATCATCATGTTTGGAAGCCTTTTAATTAAAAAAAGAATTAAGTAGGCCAAGTGGTTGGACGTGTGTTACATTGTGCGTAACGTTCATTTGGCCTTCTTATAACTCTTTGTTGACGATCAGAACTGTAGAGGTAAAACCTAGATTCATCAGTAAATAGCACTCTTCCCCAGTCTTCAATATTCCACTCTAAATGCTCCCTAGCAAATTGTAACCTAGCTCTTCTGTGCCCTGCATTAAGAGTGGGTCCTGTAGCTGGAATTCGTATATGAAAATTACTTTCTTTGAGTCTTCTTATTACATGTCTTCAACATCATGGACGGCACTTAGCTGTGCCTGAAGGTTTGTGCTGGTAACAAATCGTTCTCGCAGGGCGCGAACTCTGCTAATAAAACTATATTATATAACTAATTAAACATATATATTTAACTATATTATATTATTTAACTATATTATATAACTATATTATATAAATTAAATAACTAATAAAACCATCTTGAATCGCTGTCGTAACACGCTGTCGGTCTTCCTTGTCCTCGCCGCCTGTCGTAACTCTGTGTTTCTCGAAACCGCTGTACGACATTTGATGTGGTTGAAACAGAAACTCCTAGTTTATCAGCTACTACCCGCATACTCAACCCTTCATTTATTAATGTCACTGCTTTAACACAATCATCATGGTTAAGATTTCTTCTACCTTGTTCCATATTCAAAACATAAATTCTGTATATCAACGTTTTGACAACTTATTAATTTTCATTGTTGTTACTCTAAGCCTACTTTTATTTTCTACCAAATTTTTTACCAGAGGCCAAAGCTTTGATAAACTTCAAAACATGATTATTTTAAAATTTCTATATTTTCATTAAAAATTAGCGAATTCACTACAAAATTTCCTACAATTTAAAAAAAGATGATCTAAATTAGGCGACGGGTTCCAAAAATAATGTATTCCAAAGTTGGGCAAAATTTGTTGTGTTGCGTTAATTTTGTCCGCCAGTGTATATGTAGATAGCCAACACCGTGTTAAAATCTATCGATATCTATATGCTACAGGTATATCACGTATTTCAGAGTTTCTTTACGTGATATCAATCGTGATATCCACACAACAACTGTTATTACTACGTATTAGTAATAATAGTAAGTACCACACTTTTTATTCTCATAGTTATTAAGTATGTAGTTACTATTATTGCAGTGTGATAGACCCATGAAACTAAACAATAAAACTTTTTTGTTATAAAATACTTTCTTGTTATTAGCTTAACTGTTTCGTTAATTAAAATATAGTTCAAAAAATATAGTATAAACCCATAAATTGTAAATGCAGACGAAATGCCCGCGCACGAGCTCTGATGCTACAACTAGTAATGTAAAGGGGACAATGTTCCCTTCGTGCTGTGCAGAACGATAGATCGCTCTCCGAAAACGTACCCCACAGAGCACACTCAGCACAATAGATAATTTTCAGCATGACCCCGGAAAATCAGTGCGCTTCTCTCTTCTCTCGAGCACGTATTTCGAGCGAAATTCTAATAGCATTTTGAGATTTTTTAGCCAAAAATGCTTAGGAGCATGTTCAGCATTTTGAGCATTTTCAGAAAGAACCACGAAAAGTAGGGATCTAAATACTTCACTACACCTCAAATATAAATTCTAGGGTTTTTCCGTTTATGCTCGTTTATTCTCGTTCGTGCTCAAGAATTTTTCTTCACTATAATATTTTTTATATCACTATTTTTCATCATATATCACTATTTTTCATCACTATAGCTACACCTAATGAAAAATCATATGCATTATACTAGGTAGGTACCTACCTCATGTACCTACTTTTTGTCCAACAGCCTTTCCTTTCCTTTAAACCTAAAGAGAGTCGCCATTCCAAAATCACTAATTTTTAGTACTCCACTTTGACCAATTAACAAATTTTCTGGCTTAATGTCTCTATGAGTAATTCCTTTATTATGTAAATAACAAATTCCACATAGTAACTGCTTCATGTATTGTTGAGCACTATGTGGCGGCATTCCAAAATCAGGCTCTATTAAAATTAAAGCTTTAGTGTAATGAAATACAAAATAGGTAGTAATAATAAGAAAACTCACCAATCAATTGAAACAGCTCTCCACCACATGCATATTCCAAAAAAATATACTCTTTAAGTGGTTCTTGCCGCCTTCCAAAGTATTTAATTATATTCTCGTGGTCCAACATTTTGTGGATTGTTATCTCTCTATTAATATTTGTAGAGGCATCTTTGTACTTCTGATGGTCAATTATTTTACAAGCTATTTTCTCTTCGGTTTTTCTATGAATTAGAAGCTTAACTCTAAAATTAATACCATAATAATAATAATGTATTAGAACAGGGCATTTTTTCAGCCAATGGGTAAATGTAAATACCCTTGACCCATGAACTTCTTAAAACAAATGGGCTTCACAATTTACAATGCATGTGTTCTAAGCAAAATATTGTGACACCCCCTGCTATAAGCTGCACAATAAGCTTTGATGCTGCAAGAATGGTAAGACCCGAAATGCCGGAAGATTCTAATTCTAATATTCTAATAAAATCTAATAAAATCTACCACCTTTGGAATTATTATCAGATTATCAAAAAAGTACCTACTTTTATACCTTTACCTGTACCTGCATTACCTTTTGCATTAATAAAATTATTTCCTAAAGTAGATCATTATGGCCTGTCGTCTACATCCAACAGGATAAATTTAAATTTACTCTGACAACACTCTTGGTGTCACTACCAAGTACCTATAAGTACCCAAGTACCTATATAGGAAGTCCATTTTCGTACTTCCGAAACTGAAGTAATAACTTCACTCACTTATGACAGGGACCAAAGTGTCACTTTTCGTCTTCCACAATATTTAATCCCCTTGGATTAAATAAATATAAAATATAATATAAATATGGACGGAAATACCGGAAGTATAAAATTACATATAAAAGAATGTAATAATTGTTTCATTGAAGCTAATTAATTAGAATGATAATTGACGTTAATATTGTGTTACAGTTTGCCAAATTTGACCAGTCATTCCAGAGTGAATGCAGCAGACAATCTTTTTCGTTTTGAACTGGTGTTTGTTCTAGCAATGCTGCAGAAACAGGAGGTGATAATAAAAACAATGGCCTCGTAACCATGGAAGATAACTTGGCGAGATGACC
The DNA here is from genome assembly GCA_964058915.1 of Tetropium fuscum. Classification (NCBI taxonomy): domain Eukaryota; kingdom Metazoa; phylum Arthropoda; class Insecta; order Coleoptera; family Cerambycidae; genus Tetropium; species Tetropium fuscum. The sequence continues at coordinate 42,640 of CAXKVY010000347.1, forward strand.
GAATATGTTATTTATTTTTAATAGAGGATTCAACATATTCCTGGGCCACGCTGGAGGATCTCCATCCTCCATCTCTCTTCCCGAATCAGCTAATAAAGACGTAGATGTGTGCCTAAAACAATGTCCCGTACCAAAAAGATCATGCAATTTCTAAATTTAAGAAATCTGCTATTTGCCATAAAAATGTAACAAACATATTTTTTCCTACTGGCGCGTAGTACATTTTTGTTATGTATTGAACAAATTTGAACGAGGTCTCCCAGTCTTTTGCAATGCTACATACCTCCTAAACATTGGTACAAAATTGCTGACTTTTCTAAATTTTTGATCACAAAATTTCCGGCAATTTTATTTTTGGTACAATTTTATTTTTCGAATCGTAATTAAGAAGGAATCGGCCAAATCTCTCACATCAGTGATTTCTAAATGAACCAGCTCTTATCCACGACAAACTCCAGCAACACCCACAATAAGCACAACCTACAAAAAATTTTATTCCTTAAAACATGGATACAAACTCATTTTTACAATTACCTTAACCATTAAATATATCTCAACCGGAGCCTCCCGTAAAAACTGACCTACCTGTCAGAGGAGAATTGTTGCCTTCTTTGGCTTGAATCCCTCATTTCTTCTCGGAAATTTACTAATGGGTATCTATATTTTTTCTAATATTAATAACCCATTTTAACATGAGTAATGTACCCAGAGAGTTGAGGCACAAACAACATTTCGTTTTTCATCGAAGTAAACTAACAAAGCATTTACAATTGTTTGTTTCACATTTTTTAGAAAGCACCACTTCTTAGATGCATTGTACTGATGCTCATATAGTTTTTTTGTATTCGCTGGTAACAATTCTTCACCTACTTCGGCTGCCCTTTTATCAGTATATCATGTAGCTCATGACACTAGCAATGACAATGTCTCCAAATTAATATTGTTACAATGCAACATTACTATGGTAACTTGTCAAGCAGTGACACCCATTTTTTTCCTTATGGTGACTCCTATAAAGAATTTGTGTGCACCTCGCTTTATGCTTAATAATTATCTGTGTTTCTATAAAGGTTTCTATGTGCCTTTTTATATTTTGTATATGTTTCAATTCCGGAAGTACGAAAAATGTAGGTATATGGTATATATATATATATATATATATATATATACCTTGCAACTGAAGTAGTATTTAATCCCTCAGGTAAATTATGGCCTTCCCTATACCTTCGGGATTAAATGTACTACTTCAGTCCCGCGGTATATAATATACTATTATTTTAAGAAGTTCGTGGTAATTACCAAAATAGTTCTATTCTCTGATTATTTAACGACTAATTAATAGCAACAAGCACAGAATAGGTTTCAATAAATACTCACTCTCCGTAAGCACCTTCGCCGAGTATTGTATTATAACATAACCAATCTTCTACAAATACGGATGCTTGCATATTTCTTTATCTTTAACCACAACCAGATAATTAATCGATGAACTAAAACGCTTCTGTTGACTGTATTCCTAATATTAAAATAATATCCTGAAGACGTTAAAGTCCATACAAATACGTTTAACCAGAAAACAAATCATGTAATTCCTAATTTCAATCTTCAATAATTAAGCATTTCGTTTTGATTTTGTTTTGCACCTTGAAGCTTGCACCACAGAACTTGCACTGGCCTCAGTTCAGGCTTGCAGTGAAATCACAAAGCACCGATTGGCCCTTGGCACACCACAGAACCACAAGCTGTGACAAAACCATAGATTAATATATTATATACGGATAAATGACCTTCTCCCTAATATTGCTAATATCCAACTGGTACGGCGATACTAGCGCCTTACCGTGTCTGGCCGATGCTACCGATGCTTGACGGTTCGTTTAAAATTATAAGTTTATGAATTTAGGGTGCCTATTGGTTATATACCTACATGCTTCTGCTTGATCATAAATTGTACTATTTGAAATAAGAATTTTGTCCCATATTTAAATGTTTGATAAAACTTGTATCTAAAATAGTAAATACGATTTAATAGTAATAATTATTGCTGGAAATGGTTACGGCCGAATGATACGATTAGTGATGGGGATGGGGAGTGATGGGCATCATAATCGGATGATAATTCGAATTATTTTTAATTCGATCTGCTAAACTAAACTAAAACGTGAAAATAACTCGTCTCGATTCGAACTTGGTCGCGGAATAATCAGAAATTAATTGAATTACGATAATTTAAAAAAAAAATTGGATGTGTGCTTATGATCATACGATGGTAGTGAAAACTTCTAATTTTCGAATAAAATATATACTGTAGGTAACCGTCCTGCCCTGGATAATGATTTTGTTATTTATATGGCGCTCCCATCGGACGGCATTGTACTTGATGATCTTCATTGTTTTTTGTAGATGTGTTACAGTATTGTCGGTTACTACCATATAACTGTTGTATTTTGTACCGCTCATCTTGTATATTGCTGTTATCTTCAACTGGTAGCCTTGTTCCAATTCGGTTTTAATATCTTCAGTAATTACACCGTCTTGATGGAGATGGAATGCGTCTTACTTCTTTTGGGGGTGAATGTATGATATGCGTAAAACAGGGTAGATTATAATTTATTATATAAGATACACAGTTATTGTAAACTAGGTATTTATCGTATTATCTCAGATTTTATTGACACATTTCTACAATATCTTTAATACAATAACAATTATTATTCAACACCTCTATGCATTCAAAACTATTACAGCTGGTAGGTAAGTATACTGTGAATTTATAATAGGTATTATAGTAGGTACCTACTTGCTATTTGTTACTTGTTACTGTAAAAATATATTTAATTACCCACCTAGTTTCAACGCGAATTGGAATTATTAAATTCTCAATATTTCAACCAATCGACGCAATTTCGCTAAAAAATATTTGCATTGATGATTATATATACTGGCTTATATAAAATTTCCCTTTTAACTAAAAAAAATTATTCATAATTAAATTTCAAAACACCAAAAAAGTTTGCTCTGGATCTCGAGACACCGTTGATTCACGAGACAAGGAAAAAAATAATTTGTATCTTTATTCTAGACTAGATGAGCGGTGTGCACGTAGACGCTTCTTGTGTCACAGGTGTCCGTGTCTTATCTATGGTCCCAACGATAGAAAAAGGATACAGGAATCTGTTTTTTCTAATTTTGACCAGATATATCTCTGATTTTGACATGTAAAGATGTAAAGCAAGACTTCAATTCAGTTAATTATTTAAAAACCCTTTGAGGTTAGGAAACGTCTTACTTTTCACAACCAGTAACGAAAAGTAAAATATTACGCAACTGGTTGTGTAAAGTTCATAAATAGTAGGTTATTTAGACCTGACAAGCTATGAAAGTGACGAGCTGTCACACCGTTACAACCACAACCTACTAGATTGTTTTTTAAACGTGTAAAATGCATAGTTTTCTTCTCGTAAAATATAAAATTTGTGAAAGTTATAAAAAATCTTGTATGACACTATTTTGTGCAACTCGCATCCTTTTGCGGAACTCGCTAGCGCTCGTTACACAAAATAGTACTTTTCCCAACTGCTTACATAAATAGCTATTCTGTGGTCCTGATGTGTTTAGTTTAATGAATGCTTAATTCCCAAATATGCTGCTATCCGGATTCGAGGGACCCGGTCTCTAAAGGTTTATAATTTACTTATATATATATATATATATATATATATATATATATATATATATATATATATATATATATATATATATATATATATATATATATATATATATATATATATATATATATATATATATATATATATATATATATATATATATATATATATATATTTTTTTTTTTTAATATTGTTTGTTCTAAAAGATGATCTATCTTATCTTATACTTAATTTGCGCAATCATCAATGAAAAATATTATTGTAGGTCACTGTTTGGCTTTACTAGAACAATATCAAATTTGGGAAAAAATGAAAAATGCGGTGAAGCAAAGAAGCAAATGAGAAAAATAGGAACTGCTACATTACTTCAATTTCAAAAGGGAATCATTATTAGCAACAAATCTTTAAAGAAACTTTTTATTGACTTTAACATAAAATATTTATTAACTTACCAACTTAATCAAGATCCTCTAGACTCTAGAACGACTATTTTCTAATTGGTGGTCTGCACGATCACCCAAATGCACTTCAATTCAAATATCGACTGCGTAATGATGAAGATGAATTAGTAAATACAAATTTCGATGAACTCCGCTGTGATGGTTCTCAACTTGACCGGTTTCATTGCATTTAAATTGAGAAAAAAAGCGTGTTTGGCTACATTCCAGATGTTGGTGTAATCCACCTTTACAAAGCCTACAGAGGAGTTCTTAACAAAATGCAATGAGCTCGATCATATATTAAATTATATATACATATACATGATACATAAATCATATATACAATTATAATACAGACGCACTGAAAATAATTGCAAAAAGTACCTCAAAAATGTGAATAGCCTTGCAAAAAGTAGCGATTTAAGTGATGAGGCAAAAAACTATTTTTTAGTTGCAAATAGTTTTTTAAAGTAAGAATTCTCAAAAAAAATATTTAAGGATTTCTTTAATATTTTCCAACATGCGAAAGCGCAATATGATAAAAATAGTCAAGTAGATGATAAATTCCATTTTAGACAAATATTAAGAGGTAATTTAAACCAATATTCATATTGAAGTCAATTATTTATTCGAAATAAAATGTCCAAAACATTTTGCAATTATTACAATAATTGCAATAATTTAAAAGATTGCTACCAAGATTGCATAAAATTATATTATATACATTGTGTTGTTTTTTATTTTATACCTACCTATATGTACCTATACAGGGTTTTTACGAACTTAGGAGACTATTTTTAACGCATGATAATATATTATGCTAAAAGTAAACAATTTACAAAAAATAAACCTAATGAAAGTGCTTTCTAAAATGTAAAAAGTTCGTAAACACCCTGTTAAATATACAGGGTGTAGAGCAATGTCCAAAATAGTTATAACAGTCGAATCATTACGAAAATAACAAAACTTTATAATAAAAACACATTAAAAGCTTACACGTCATCCACAAGTTTGTTCAAAATGCGTTTCCCAAGTGATCATATCTTGCAGTGGTAGTATCATGCATGGTAGCCACAAAACATCTACAAAATGGTAGTACATGGTTAAAATGAACGACAAGATCTTGTACCTAGCAAGGAATTTCGATCGGGCTTACAGTCTGAAAAGACAATGAAAAGATATATAATGGCATTAAGCCCATGGAAAAGTGGAACAACGAAGCACCTGCAAACAACGTTGTTTGGGGGTAATTGCCCCTCATCAGTGCAGGGCAGCCTGATAGAAAGAAGAAACATATGAGGAGACAAAGAATACAACAATTGGAAAGACAAGTAGAGCCTATTCCTTAGTTGTAGTTTTGTATTCGTCGCTCTGGGAGAGTTTCTGCGGAAAATGAGGTTCAGCAACTACTGCCTTACCAATAGCCAGAGGAATTAAACGAAACGCAAGAATGGATTTTTAATCGGGCGTATAGTCTGAAAAGACAATGAAAAAATATATAACCGCATTGAGCCCATGGAAATGTGGAACAACAAAGCACCTACAAACAACGTTGTTTTGTGGTAATTGCCCCTCATCAGTGCAGGGCAGCTTGAAGGAGACAAAATATTTGCATTCTATTCTGTCACTTGTTAGTATTTTATCTAATTTAATTATAATAAATAATTATAGCCTATATAATTATTGTGAACTTTTTATTTAAATATATTTTTACCATTATATTATATTATTTGTTACCTATCAGTTTATTTATATGTGTCATAACATTTTATTTACCCATCACTTCCACAGCAAAATTACATTATGGTCTTTTTCTAAGTGATCCTCTAAATGCTGTGTAGTAACTCCTGTTGCACAACATATTTCATCCAGACTAGACGAACCAGAAAGACTTTTCTGTAAATCAGGTTGTTCACTCAATATTACTGGATATTTATGCACACGAATGATGATGTCTTCAAGAACACCAAATTGAACTAATTTGCGTTCATTTATTTTTATATTTGGCGGATTGAAACGTACACACAAATCTCTTATAGTCGTGCCTCTTGTCATAGCTGCATACATCCGAAAAACATCTCGTAAAGTTGGTAACTGTCGTTGCGATTTGGCCACGTAATTCAAACATTTGGCCTGTGGACAATAATATTAATCAGTAGTATATTGTGGTAGTATTAATCAGTATATATTGTGGTAATTTAATATAATGACAAATATATATGCCCCACGTTTGGCGCCAATTGTGGTAGTTTAAATATAATAGAAAATATTTATGCCCACGTTGGTGAGACAATTGACATAAGTTTAAATATAAAAAATATTTTATATATGAATATTATATATGGATATGATTTTTATATGAGTTATGCAGTAAAAGCACAGAGTATAAACACCTGACAAGTCCGCTATACTGTCACGATCTTGATACTACTGCTAAATTTCCCTAGGCGCCAGTTCCTTGAACATTTATTTTTTTATTAAATATTAGAGTTCACTGCTGAGCATGTCCTCTTTAGTCCAGTAGGGGAGGTTCAACTAGGTTGCTTTGACCATTGAAACTATTTGCTGGTAAGTGTATTTAGGCAAATCTTTTAGAACTATAAAAAAACATTAAAAAATATTTTTTTTCTGTGTTTAATTATAGAAGGTTAATTTATCACTCTTATATGAGAATAATGATAACGCAGAAACTATGTAAACTTGATTGTTTTATTCACAAAACAAAGTAAATATATAAGACTGAAATTTTAACCACAAGATAGAAGTATGTGGTTTCGCACATTATCCTGCAAAGTAGCAGTAAGCTTGAATGCAAAAATACAAATTAGAATTCACTATGATTAGTGAAATCTTAGAAAGAAAACTTAATACAGATACTATGCCAAACTACGCAACTTAACATTAATTACATGGGCAGTGGGCCTCTCAAACAATGCATTCTTATAACTAAAATTGTTTTGAAATGTTATTACCTTAATAGGTTTAAATAATCCTTGCAGTATTCGAAGCACGACACAAACCAATTTTTTTAACCGCACTTTAACTTGTTTATTATCGATGCACTGTTACCTACACCAATAACTGCCTCCCTCTCTCGGAATGGTCTCGTACTTTTAACCAGAAAACTGCTTACTCAGCAAGCTCACCTTCCGCCATCTAGTGGTGGTACTAGATATTTGCTACTCTTGACCCGTAGCGTGTTTATTTTATATAGGTACTGGTTTTAATTGATATCAATTTGGAAAAACTTTTATGAACTGCTTACTTTTGTTTATTTTGAAGTATTCCCTGCTTCTTCTGCTACCTTAAAACACTGTTTTATACCTCTTATATTCTCCTTGGGAATGCCGGACGCTATCACCACACTCCTGGTTTGTTACCCGTTTCTACGGAAGTTTCTCCATTTTAAACAATCGAAGTTCCTTGACAACGAGTGTTATGTTATATTACTCTCATATACTGTGACCAATCATATTGCAGCTAATTATTTTATTTATTTGGTTTACCTTAAATGTTGTTAAATATTGATTTAAATAGTTTAATTCTTCATTCTCCATAGGATTTACACATAATATTCACTCTGCACAAATTCGTTTCAATGTTCATAATACAGTGACCTGTACCCATCTGTACCTCAAAACGTTTTGTTTCAGGATTATAATCCCGAACCCCTATACTGATGTAACGCATTTACAATTTTACGTCCAAATATACCGAGTTTATGTTAGTGTAATATACCATAATATTTGTTAGGACTTGTCTATTACGATTACGTTGGATTTAGAATTTTGCGCTGATAAATGACTTTAATATTTTTAATTTACATACTGGCCAATCAGATGATTTCTCGTACCTGGTCTGTGCGATGCGTAGGATGCTTGCGCTCGCAGCTGATACTAGAGTTGGGACTTCTTTAGAGATTGACTCTCAGTACATGTATTACTTTATAATTTAATGTGTGTTTATTGTGTTTTACCTCTATATTTGGGCTCTGGATATTCGTTTATCTCAATATATATATATATATATATATATATATATATATATATATATATATATATATATATATATATATATATATATATATATATATATATATATATATATATATATATATATATATTATACATATATATATAGATAAAGTTATTCTACGTATTTTTTATGCAAAATGTTTCGATACTTGGAAGTACTTGCTTTCAAAATTCCAAATACTTTAACTACTTGAAGTACGATGAGTAGTACTTTGATTACTTTAACTACTTGAAGTACTGCAAGTAGTACTTGCACCTAAAAATGCAAGTATTGTATGAAAGTACTTGATACTTGAGGTATTTCAATTTTTCATCAGTACTTACTACTTGATCCAACAAGTACTCTAGTTAAGTACTTACTATTGAATACTTGAAGTACTTTACATGAGTACTTTGCCCAGCTCTGTTTACAGCTGCGGCTGGGTGATTCAGACGGGCTGGGTATTTTCTATGCAACTTTAAAATACCTAATACTCGTTAAAATTCCCAAGTCACATATGTTTTCTGTCAGCTACCTGCCATTATACAAGTCTTTTAACCACAATAAAGCAAGGTGATACTTCGGTGCAACCTTGTTAACCTTTAAACATTTTTTTGTGCAACTTTTAATTATTTTCATGGTATATGGGAAAATTTACCTTCTAAAGGATATATATATATATATATATATATATATATATATATATATATATATATATATATATATATATATACATATTATATATATATATATATTATATATATATATATATATATATATATATATATATATATATATATATATATATATATATATATATATATATATATATATATATATATATATATATATATATATATATATATGCATGTTATGTGTAGGAACTGAGTAATGTATTTTTTACCTGTAATTCCTGATCCTGTGCTAACATTCTTAACTTTGGTGTGGTACAATAAACATTTCCATATTGAAATAGAGGAACTAATGCCACAACTCCATAGTAAACTAAATTTTGTACACATGCTTTAACTAAATTATTTTCTACATCTGACAATGCGGCTATACGAGCAACATGGTTATATCCATCAATATAAGGAGTTACTTGCTGTGTTGTAAGGTCCCATTGTTGTTCTGGCAGATCTTTAATAAAAACTGGGACCTGGTGATCTTTTACTGCAGCTGGATCAGATCGAATACAACAAACTTTAAGATGAGTAGCAGTTGGACCTTCTGTTAAAGCACATTCACCTATTAAAAAAAATCCCTTTATAATTTCAAGATGGATAGGTGCATACATACAATGATGTTCAATTATGGTGATGTTGCGTAAACCGCCACTCCGTCTAAGTAGATAAGATGGCAACACCCGCTCATTGAGTATCGTAACTAACTCAAATTCAAACCAACCAGAATTCAGTTAAGGATGAGTTGGTTTGAATTTTAGGCATCTCCAGATGTTGTCCCCAGATATTTAGTGAGTTATTCCCTCATTTCTGGAGTAATCATAAATATTGTAATGACACACTTTTGTAAAAATTAGTCTTATAGTTAAGTTGCTTACTTGGAGTCATAAAATTACCATTCTTTTTCGTGATTTAATCAATTAATATAAGTATAGTTAATCTTTGTGAACAGATTAATTGGTTTTTTAAAGGGTGACTCCTGAAATGCACTGTAGTTAAGGCATGTTGCCCAGATAAGAAACTAAAGCCCCACGCACTCTCTTTTCCTATTCAAAAATAACTGCTTAGAGGCCGAAGAAAAGAGAGAATAGTCAAGTATTCTCTACTTAAGCAGCTAGCGCAACTACTACGTACTACCGAAATATTTCCGAAGCTCAAAATGTAGTTACGCATAAGGTAAAATATGTATTGTAAAGTATCTACTTGTTAAATAAAGTAAAGTAAATAAAATAAAGTATCTATTGTAAAGTATCTAACTTTCCTATCAAATATCAAAACAGTTCAAGAAATTAACGACAATGCAATTTAATAAATAAATAATAATTTTTTTTTACTATATTCATCATATATCAATGTATAAAAGTGGATGCAAATAAAGCGATTTGCAGCCACAACACGGCCCCACCCGTACACGTGCATATAGCTAACACATATGTAAAACTTTGAACCAATTGGTTCATGCCTATTGTTGTGTGTTTACACATTATTTTGTAATCACTATATTCCAAATATCGAAATAAATGAATATATAGGAAAAATAAGTATATTTCATGTTTTTAGTGTTTAGCTTTTGTTCTGACCGTACTCTCAACTCAGCAATAATGGAGGCTGATGTAAAGTCAGTTTTTTATATTGAGTTATAACTTTTCATAATAATAGCATTAATAATAATAATGCACTAAAAAAAATTTCTAAGCAAAAACTTTAATTTATTTATTAGACACATCCTACCTCTATCATAGTGAAGAGGTAGGATCATTATGATAGAGGTATCATTATGATAGAGTATTATAGGTATCATTATGATAGAGGTAAAAAAATAAAACATCACAGCAATATTTAAGTCAACCTCAAATATTACCAAATTACCATGAGCATCACAGATCTAAAATTTATTAATTATGACACTTGTTGACAGACTGTTTACCTTCTAAATTTATAAACAATTTAAGTTAAAATTTTGCATAAAAGCAGTGAAAATGAGCGACCGTGAAAGTGATATTGAGATTTAAATTTAACCAGAAGCTTCGGTGCTTAAGTAAATTTGGATATGGGGAGCTTTAGTGATACTACTGAAATTCCAGTCTATGGTGCTACTCTTTAAAGTACCTATCTGGGAAGATGAGCTAAGTTTTTAAAATTCTTGTAATTTTTCAATACAGTGAGAAAATGACCGGTGTGAAGTTTAGCAGCTAAAATGTAGCAGCCAATTTACGGATAACACTCGAACATCCTAGACGCACCTAAAAATATTTTCGACATAAAAACTTATAAGTATATAAAATAACTGTGGCATTGATAATATGAGGGGCAATATATAAGAACACAGAAGCAGTAGCTTTATTTTAATGCCCTCTAGGTAAGGCAATGGTAAGCTAGTAATATTACATCAAATCAGAGTTTAATGCTGCCACGATGTGTAATTTGCCAATATTAACTACTAAATTAATGGGATATTTAACGCTGCTCTAGCTACATCTAAATCACAGCGGCCATATTAGGTTAGGTTAGCTACTAAGTTTGGCCACTAGCTGCCATCTACATAAACTTAATAAGAGAAAAAGTAAAATAGTATGCATACGTACATTATTAAGAATTGTTAAATTGTTTTGTGATACCTTTTGTATTCAGCTCTTCTAACACTTGCTTTAATATTGGCCTCAGCTTAGTACTTGCCTTATCCGCCGATAAAAATTTATTTTCCATTTCCATAGCCATTAAATAATCAGAAAATTTAATAACAACTGATTCATACTGAACTGTTCTTGTGTTGCTATCACATACAAAACATAAATTAAAATGAAATGCATTTCTTGCATATTTTTTATCATCAATACGAACTGGAAACCCCAATATTTTGTAATGTTGTAGGGACCTATATATTAAAATAATGTAGTTAATTGATCCACCTGAATAAGTAAAGTTATATTTTTCTTACACTGTAATTGTACTTCTTTGTAATTCTGCCTTTGTAATAATGTAGACACTTATACTATCAAATAGTTCCTTTGAAATATAATTTTCCGGTATCTAAAAATCTGAGTTGTTACTAAAATTTATATAGGTACACCTACAAACTAAAGGCAGTCACCCACAAGTGTACGTAGGTACTTGACAAATATTTCTTAGGCCTAGACTTGGTCAGTGCCAATTTGTCTCAACCCAACTCGTGACTGTGTGCCCACTAAGTAGGTACTGATTTTATATATCATTTTATATTTACTGTCAACTTCAACTTGCCAAAATGCAAATTTTGCATATAAATGAGAATTTCTCAATACCAATAACTAGACAATTATTTGATTTGAGTATTCAAGATAAACATTATTTGGTAAATAAACTACCTGTTGTATCAGAATGAGAATTTATACTTTTCTTGGGTCGGCATCATATCTTAAGGCATTATTCGATGCCTTAAGGAACAGGAGAAAATATTTTACAATGGCTGTTATAGTACTATGTCAAATGAACGTTAATTCGTTTAACCAGATGGATAACTAAAGTCTATCTCAAGCAATCTGGCGGCTGAAGGATGACTGTCTTGGTTATCCCGTTTAAAAAGATAGCTAACGAAAATAGTCTGCCAAATAGAAGAACGTAAATGTTTGTACTAAAAAGCTAAAAACTGTTTGTAAATATTCCTAATTAGTTTCAGTCCATCAGCGGCAGCTTGCTTGAGAAGGACTATATATTATTTAGGGTACTTATACATACATTGTACGAATGATCTATTATTGACATTTGTCAAGTATCCAGTCAATGACTTCAGAAAGGAAATTCTTTTCTGAAATTATTGTATCCAGACCTGACTGGGAGGCCTTTAGTTTTAAAAGAAATAGGTACATATCATTACTTGACAAGAAATTATTGGCCCAGCTGTTGGATGAAATTCACAAAAAAATATACATCTAATGGGATCTTCCTTAACACCATATTCCAAACAAATGTGGTTAGAATTATTTAAATCCATTTATTTTATCATATCAATTATTTAAATTTCAGCAAAAAGACCAAAGGCTAAAGACGTACAGTTAGAGGTTACGGCGTGTTCTGTGGGCACTATCCTCTATAATCTATGGGCACTACCTAGATGTCTGATGTTTTGTGGTCATTGTATATTTGTTTATAGATTGTGCCCGGCACAATCCGATTCCAATGAGACATATTATTTGAGTTTGCACAATTATCTATAACAAGATAATATGCTTAACCTTTACTTTACATCTCATCATCAAATCAGTTTTCTTTTCTTTGATTACCTATAGTTTGCATTGAAAAAGTTATACCTACCTATTTAGGTATCATTATTTAAATTTAAAGCAAGGAATACTTTAAAATACAATGATTAACAGTGTCAGTAACTCCTGTCACAAAACTCTCTGTGAAATAAATATGGTCCTTTGAGAGATCAACTTATGTGTTTCAATTCCTAGGAGTCCTAGGTTTCCTTTCTAGAAACTTTGTTTCAACCTTTGTCTATTTTGCGCTTCCAAGCTAGAAGCACAAGCCACTGAAATACGTGTTCGTATTGGTTCGTAACAAGCACAGAGATTATATTATATCTGTGGTAGCACGTCAAAAGAAGCGGGTGCGGAAGAAGAAGAAGATAACCTGAAAAGTATGTTAATTTTATGCTTCTTATTCAATGAACTGTTATGTTTTTAATCCCGTTTATTTGATATAATTTAAAACTGCTTTGTAGTGGCAGTTCAGAGTTCCACAGTAATTATAAACTAACTATTAATATTTGTGTTATAATCATTTTCTTAATTTGTTATGACCGCATAAAAAAATATACCTAATGCCTAACTGGAATCAGATTCAAACTCAACTTCGCCACCCTGCAAATCCTGTAGTATTCTTCGATGTTTCTGTGGGAACAACGGTAGGTAATTGTAATAATAATATTTTTATTATAATTAGGTCATTTTAATACCTAGGTACTGTTTGTAACATCGAAATATGATAAATAAAAAAAAATCAAAGGATACCCACAATTGCCGCAATGGGAGATCGGGGCAGTATAACTCTTCTTACAGCATGCTAAAATCGTCACTATAAAGGCGCTTTCATTCAACAAGTTGTTTTATTTTAATAGAATAATAATAACTAATCAATTTTAACACAAAAACCAAAACCCATCTAAATAATACACTAAATTAAATAACTGTATTACTTCTATTTCAAGAATTATTGTTGACCCCACTTTACCACAAAACGTTTGATAGTATTAGGCAATTTAGGCATCCAAATGAATGGCAATGATGCCAATGTGACACGGCCGAGGAACGTATAAAATGGATCCGTAATATTTGAATGGGAAACATTCTTATTCTGCACCACATTCACCCTCCAATTGTTTTATGATATGACGAAAGGTATCAATATTTTGTTATACTACATGATAATGTCATGTGATGGGTGATATATATAAAATCATTTGTTTTTCCTTAAATTCCTGGAAATCGGTTATACTTGACAACGCAGTTTAAAATGCTGTAGTACGTGTGAAGAGATCGATATAATGAGGGTTTTTAGCTCGGGTTTTTATGTCGCATTTTTTGATGTTACAAACTATAAGTAACTACTCTTTATAATAATAATGCTAGTTTTATTTCTAGGAAATAGGTCGCATGATATTCGAGTTATTTGCTGATGTAGTTCCAAAATCCAGCGAAAACTTTAGGCAGTTCTGTACAGGAGAATTTAGAAGAGATGGTGTACCATTAGGGTATAAAGGAGCAAGTTTCCATCGAGTAATTAAGGATTTTATGATTCAAGGTGGTGATTTTGTAAATGTAAGTGTACCAATACTACCAATAGAGTTCTAGCATATGACATTACAGCATGATGGTAATCTGGTGATGAGGTGGCTGGCCACTTTGACAGTTTTGACGGAAAATGTCAAATAATCTTTTTTCACAAAATGTACGTTTTAATGTTCGATAATCGTAAATGTTCGATAATTATACCCATAGCCTCAATTAAAATTTGATCTAGGTATATGCCCTTGAATGAAATCGATCAGAGCTTTGAGGTGAATTATCAGACCTCATGAATTCTTGTAGCACAATTAATATAGTCTTTTAATTTACTGAAATTTCTTGCTTACTCCAGTGTTCCTAACCCACTTGGAAAAGTGGTTATTGCCAGTTTGTCTCATGTGGTTATTGCAGACATGTCATAAAAATATGTCTGTCTATGTAAATATTTGTATCGAGTGTATTTGGACAATACCTTTATTGTCAAGTGAGGGAAATAGAAAAAGTTGCATATTCAGTGAAAACTTTACGTTTTAAATAACAAATAGGTACCTACTTATACATTTATTATAAAAATATACATATATAGGTATTGTAAATGTGTACGTTAGCGTTAATCTCTTAAATACGTTATTATGCATAAGAACTAAGCATTTTAGGGATTATGTACATAATCAGAAACTATTAAATTAAAAAATGTATAAAAGTCTTTGAGGTTCGACTGTTCTAAGTATTTCTAATTTCCTCTTCCTCAGCGCTTTAACTTTCTGTCTCAACTTCTTTTTTCGTGGACTGTCGGAGCTTAAGCTGGCAGATGTTTGGGTTGCACATGAACATGTTGGAGTCAGCATAGGCGACTACCTTAGAGAGGTGTGAATACCACTTGGGCCTAAAATAAAAATAAATATGTCATATTAAAGTAAATAAATATCATATAAGTAATGCTATAGGATAATTAAGAATTACATATAAGCAATATAAAACCAACAGACGTATTAGGTAGGTACCTGCATGCGTGAAGAAGATCGAGAAGTAGGGACAGTACTTTCTTCTAGAGAGGGAATCATGCTAATATCTGAAATTTCGCTGTGGTTAAAAAGAGCCGTGTTTATACGTATAGATAAATAAAACTCATACCTGCTGTGTCCAAAGAGCACTCTAAAGTGGCATGAAGATCAACTTTGGTGTCGGGTGTAGTCTCGTGTTCTTCCTAGACAGAACGAATAGACATTTTATTTATGGTTAGTATACACTAATTGTACGCACAGACAATAAATTTCTGTAAATATTAGTGTAAGTTTAAACATTTTACAAGTAGAATTACTTACTAGTTTTTTTAATTAGGTATAACTTGGAACCCGGCTGGGTCAGGGTAGGTTTCAAGGTAGTCGCTAGTGAAGTTTACATACCAAATAAACAATTGCTATGAATGGAACATGAAGTTACTGAGCAAATGATTCGAGGTGCAACCCATAAGTGCAACCTCGAAACGCATATTCACCTGTTCTCGAAGAACATCCCCGAAAAATACAAACTAATCCTCCTTTATTAGCCGTTACTACTATACAGAGCAGAAATCATATAAGAGAACACATAAAATAATTAACTCAATAACTCACTATTGTAACAAAAACAGATTAAACAGAAAACACTCAAAAAATACAATTTAAACACAAACGAAAGTTAAACGGAAATATCGCCGGACGTTCGTATCAGAAAAGTGAGGTTGACAACTATACAACTTGTTAAACGCATGCGCACTGAAATTTGGTTTTGGAGGGAAGCCTTACCTTCGCTTCTGTATAAGCTCTCTCTTCTGTGACCACAGAATAACCACCTATCGGTATGGCGCGTAATATTGATATCAATCAGGTGCGTATTTTCTTCATATCTACTATTGAATAAATCTGGACACTTTATGCGGCCGGTCCAGGCATCTGAAAAATCGCATTTCTAGCGCTTTACCTAGTATTAATCGGTTTTGAATTTACTGTAAACAGAACTGAGTATATTATAATACAAGACAAAATACCTGACTGGTAATAAAGGGATTCCTTACGGCTGATATTAACTGAAGATCTAATTTACACTAGGTATATAAGTAAGTGGCTTAGAATTTTTCACTTCGTTACAGGCGAACAACATAAATGCCCTTGCTCTGTCAAGTCATTGAAGGAATAAGTTTGTATTCACTCAAAACAGTAAAAAAAAAGAAAATATTGAATTACGCTTACATACAAAAAACGGCGCCGCTGGTTAAAACAGAGATTATTTCCACTGTGCTCTTATTTCAGGTCAAAATTCACCAGAGATCGTATAAAGCACAAGACTTACGAATAATGTGTATTGGATAATTTCCCAGATTTGCGATATATTAATAATTGTCAATTGATTTCAGGGTGATGGCACTGGTGTCATGAGCATCTATGGTGGGGGAACTTTTCCTGATGAAAATTTTACTTTAAAACATGACGCACCAGGCCTTCTGTCAATGGCCAATAGTGGAAAAGACACAAATGGATGCCAATTTTTTATAACATGCTCTAAATGCAACTTTTTGGATGGGAAACATGTTGTTTTTGGGAGAGTAATAGATGGTCTGTTAGTCATGAGAAAAATAGAAAATGTGCCCACTGGCCCTAATAATAAGCCAAAAATTCCAGTTACAATTATACAATGTGGACAAATGTAATACATAAAATTAACATACATATGTGAATTAATAGTGTATATTTGTTTAATAGTATTAATATTTTACTTTAACTTTATTTGAAATATAATTATTTAGTCAGAAATATATATTTTTTAACCAAAAATTAGACATTAAAATGCCCAAAATAGTATTAAGTTGGGAATATGAGTCTAACAGCATTCAACAGATACACAAAGGACTATACGAATCCAATATCTCATAAAGCCCTTCATTTTCAATTGGTGTAAACCTGGCAACGGTAATTGCCAGCAACGGTTTGAAATTCCATGAAGACGTCATCTCGGTTCTAAATTATTGGTCACTACGGCACTTATCCCTGTTTTTATTATTGGCTAAATTGTACTATGTGGAATTAGGTAAGTACCTACATATTTTAGTGTTGTAAAATTGTCACTCTCCTCTTAATTTGTATTGCGTTGTGAGTCGTGAGGGAGGGTCATAGTAGGGTTTAGTGGTTATATATGTCGTGTTATTGTGTTTTGTTTGGCGGGGATTGATATATAACACTCGGAGTAGTTTCCACAAACACTTTCACTTCGCTCGACGCGCGTTTCGCCAACCAAGTTGGCATCATCTACCTTTTTGGTAGATGAATGAAAAATTCATCTACCTTTTTTCTTATTAACGATTCTGAATCGTATCTAAGCCTCAAACCTTTAAGTTTGTGTGTATTGTGTATCGTGGATTCCTATATGTGAAGAAGAAATAATTGCAGGAAAGTGCTTTAAAACTAAATTACTTAATAAAGAGGGAGGGTCATAGTAGGGTTTAGTGGTTATATATGTCGTGTTATTGTGTTTTGTTTGGCGGGGATTGATATATAACACTCGGAGTAGTTTCCACAAACACTTTCACTTCGCTCGACGCGCGTTTCGCCAACCAAGTTGGCATTCATCTACCTTTTTGGTAGATGAATGAAAAATTCATCTACCTTTTTTCTTATTAACGATTCTGAATCGTATCTAAGCCTCAAACCTTTAAGTTTGTGTGTATTGTGTATCGTGGATTCCTATATGTGAAGAAGAAATAATTGCAGGAAAGTGCTTTAAAACTAAATTACTTAATAAAGATGATACTATTGAAATATTTAGATTATCTAACCTAAAATGTTGTGGTTTTAGTTCCTGGTAACAAGGAAATGCATACTTGTTTCCTGTTTATTTGTTCACTTTGATTTATGCACTTTCACTTTGTTTTTTTTTTCAAAATCTATATCATATTTTAATTATTATAAATAGGTACTCAATATTATTGTTACATTAGAATGCTTTTTGAATTTATATATTTTTCTATTTGTTGAAGGTATTATATTTTGCATTGTGAAGTTGGCCTTATATGTGACACATAAGCTGTCATTTTAAATTAGCATTTGGACATATTTTTGCTTTAAATAAATATTCAACTTTTATTTCCACTCCCTTTATAATCCGATGTATGTTATAATTTGCTTACTCTTATGCATAAATTTAATTTTTTTTAACATACAGGGAAGGTAGTAGTATTAATTAAGAACCCACAATAATACGCCGACGGACATAGACAGTGGCGCACTCGAAATTTTTATCAAGATAATATTTCTAGATAATTTAAAGGTAGATGAAATTCTCTTATCCCATTTTTATTTTTATAATTATTATATTCTTTAGTTTTGTATTACTGTAATACACTAGCACTGTATTACTACTATTACTGTATATATTTTGAGCTATATAGTATACAGTTTCATGTCTACATTCATCATGCTTTTAGTATAATCATGACATTGTCATTGGACATTTTTATGTATTAATAATTTTATTATATTTAGTATGGTATTCCTGCAAAGTATCTATTAAGTATCTATGCAATATTTTGTTTGATAATAAAAATATAATATTTATAAATCTTTTATTAAATCTTTCCATTTATAATCTTCATTTAACAGGGAACAATTAATTATTTAGTTAAAGTAATTAAGATAAATCAGTTGCTATAACTGAACTATGCATTTTAAATATTTCTGAACTCATTTGTAACTACTGGTGAAGTTCATTTGCAGCAACTCTGGTGATAGTTGATTTAATTGAAGAAGTCAGTAAATACTACTGATGTGGAATGCTACTATCAAAATTCATTTGCAGCAACTAACTAAAATGTTAGTTTTAACTACCACCTTTGCCACAAAGAAAGTAAAGTATTTTAGAGCAGTTGCTATAAATACCCAGTTTCAGCAAACCAAATGTGGTTATCATAAAGCAACGATGTAGTTGTCACATATCTTAATGAGATTTTCATTAATTACAAATGAGTTCTCAGTTATTTATCACAAATGTATATATATATATATATATATATATATATATATATATATATATATATATATATATATATATATATATATATATATATATATATATATATATATATATATATTGTGAAAAGTAATCTTGGGTTGGTAGCATTTCATTACATAAAAATAAGCAAATAGACGAATAAGAAGGAAAACACACTTACCAGTGCTATATCTGGACACACATACGGAAATGAACCACTATACACACGAAAACGAACCACTTAGAAGTTGTACAAGTTCTTTCACCTTTCTTGAGGATCTTCAGAGCAGTATACGATTTATTTCATTGATCATCCATACTTGAATTTAAAATATTAATACTCCAACATTTGCAGTGACGTTTTATGACATTAGTTTTTGACGGAACTCATTCTTTTATATATAATATGTTCAAATAGAACAAATATAAATAGTAGACTAGGTTTGTGTATTCTAAGAATGAGTTCCGTCAAAAACTAATGTCATAAAACGTTACTGCTATTTGCTTATTTCTATGTAATGAAATGCTACCAACCCAAGATTACTTTTCACAAAATAAATATGAATAGCAAAGAATTTCAAAGCTAATATATATATTTATATATATATATATATATATATATATATATATATATATATATATATATATATATATATATATATATATATATATATATATTTATCTATATATGTCTCTGTGTTTTTTTTTATGTTTCTATTATACTATTAAATGAGACACATCTTGTGTATATGCAGGTAAATATCGTGGAACTGGTTGAACACCTCCTGTATCATCTAATCTTCTTTGCCTTATATCAGATTCGCCTGGCCATGCCCTCTCTGGACCGTACAATTGACCTATTCGTTGGAATTTATCCACTGCATGAGAAATTGTTACCGGATCATTTACTCCATTCGATTTAATTCGCCTTTGAGTTGCAGTAGATGCTCTTAGCGATTTTCTTTTCTGAAAAGGTCATTTATAGCAATAAATAAGTAAATCTAATGATGTTGCTATAATAATAAATTATTTATTTTTGTTTACAGATTAAAATTTCAAAATTAACGGAGATACTTGCAGTGAGGCAATACCGAGGAATCATTCATTCACAAATATAAATATTCTTTTCTACTACCGAAATTAACGCAATAGTTATGAAATTGTTAACCAAAAGTAATAGGAAGCGCTACTATTTTGCAGATTTTCTCTAAAAATGTAGGTGTTGTTAGTCACTGTTTCTTACTCTTATAACTCATAAGAGTAATAAGAGTAAGAAACAAAATTAAACATGCCATATATAAATATGGCATGTTTAATTTTGCATGTTTTTGTGTCATCTCGGTTTCTATCGAAAGAAATATTGCAATTTTTTATTTTGTAGGTTTTAGGAACCTCTACAAGTTTAAGGTGAATATTTCCTTGTTCACATAACAATTTATTTGGTGGCACAAGAGTGGCAAACGTATTGACTCTATGTGTGTTACACCCTTTAAAAAATATCTGTATTGCAGGGCAAGAGAAATGTGACTGGATTTCCACCGACCTCATCTGCCGTAACGCAGCTCACTAGAATTTACTATAATGGTGTCATGAAGCTGTGCTTGCCGAGTATAATATAAGAATGCCTTAACTACAGTTCATTCAATATGTATGTATAGTTAGCTGACCCCATATAAGATACCGCGCAGTTGCCACATGTAATTCTCAATTTTCTCAGTATTCGATTAAAATATCAAATTCCACAATACTATATTAAAGTTGTATATATTATTTATGAATGTTATTAAATAATAATTGTGCACACAATAATATATTATAGGCCAAGATGTTACGTTTTTACATTTATTTTCGTCTACTTTAAATATGACAATTACGTAAACATCTATTTTTATAGTTAAAAGCGGCAACGCCGATCCACGACCTTTCCAATAACGAATATTCGAGCAGTATATCTCTTTTTAACTTATTGGAATCGTATCTCTCGGATCGGGATCGGATTCTCGGATCGAATAGTTCAGGTTCGCATATCTTACAGTGGCGTGTTCGCGGGAATTGCTAATATATTATTTATATACCTACCTATGTAGGTATACATCGCTACGAGAGTTGAAATAAAAGAGTATGGCGGTTAGCAAACATGTTTGTTCGTTTCGTATGAAACCTGAAAAACGTAGATTTCCACCAGACCTCGCTTTATTTACGAGATAGGATAAGCATATTAAAAAAATTTAAGGAAATTATTATTTGACGGCAAAAATGGATAGTGGGTGTTATAGCAGAGCCGACTTTAACAAAAAAAAAGTTGATTTATGGGCTGCTCGAAGTAGGTACTGACGTGTACTGAGGTAGGTACCTATTACATCCTCCACTTAAGACATTTCTCAAATAATTTTATCCAAAAAATATTCCAGTGCTTGAGGTCGCTGGGTTATAAATGCTAAATGCAACGATATAAGTTAGGATTTTATTGGGATTTACAAAACTGAAAACGCTCTCTAGTTTATTACATAAGTAGGTACCTATTGTCCATTGACTTTATTTTTATGTAGGTACCTACCATCCTAGATCACAAATTAATAATTTACATTTACGTGGGCAAAATTAAAAGTTCTATAACCTGTTTATAAAATTATAACCGTGTACCTATCTAGCCACAAAATAAAGGAAAATTTTCAATTACTGTAAAATACCTCAAGGTCAGTTTCTAATTTTGATTGGCTGTAAAAAGTGTGTGTATTGGAATTCGCTTTGCGATGAGAAGCTGGTAGGTAGGTATGTATTGCATTTGTAATGATTTTAAAAAATGTGTTTAATTTAGTCTCGGTTTAGTTATGTAGGTACCTATTAACAAACAAGCTCTGATCTTTGTCAAAACTTGTCTGTTAATAATCTTTGTCTTTGTTGTGTTAACGATTTGGTAGATTAGGTAGATTACTTACACAATAAATATGATTGTATTTCAATCGCAAGTATATTTATTTTATTTTTCCGTTTTAAAGTTTATTTTTCTCGACTACTTAGCTGTTTTGTACATATTTATTTTTGTTACTTGTGGGAAATATGGCTACTGGCGAACCACCCACTAAAAAATGGTAACGCGCTGAAAGCAATACTTCATGAGTGATGTGGAAACTTGCATTCAATATCAGCTGTGGTGTTGAAAATATGCATATAAAAACCTTCTACTTTCACCCCCCTAAGAAAAAAAAATGTCTGCGCCAATGAAAAACATTGTGTAGGTCAGGGTTGCCGGTCGTTCGACTATACATACATATTGTACGAACTGTAATGTCTGAAATATTTATCAGGTAGATATCTACCTTGTTATTCTATTCAAGATACACAGGTATGAGAAATGTTGTATAAGTTATGTTGTTTTCAATGTTTTAATAATAATTCGGGTGTGCTGAATATGAATCTGACATTACATTTGGTGTATTAATAGCAGTTTCAGAAAAAAATTTAACCCTTAATTGCCAATGTATCTGCAATGAAGTACTTTGATTTACTCTGAATTTTCATGAATTAAGTCCGCTCGACTGACAACACTTGTTTGTGGAAAGCATATTTGTAAGCTCACCGTACTCAAGACACTGGCACTGCTACTGTTAAAGTGGTAGGGATGGTAGCTAGCTTGAACCCATCATACAACTAACAAAGATATGATAGATCGCCCTTCCAAATGCGTTCAGTTCGCGCATGACGTCACGCGGAGCTTAAAATTTGAATTTAAGGCAGTATTACTATAGAATATTATGTTTATTTATCGTATTTCAAGTGATAATATTTTAGTAATTATAATTTTACGATGCTTTAAGATAAATAAGTAACTTTAAATATAAATGTATTTATATTAGATGCATACGAAGAATTTCAATGATATTTAAAATAATGAGATAAAATGGGAATGGCGGAATTTTGAAAACAAAAAACATATTATTATATTCAGAAAGATCATGACTCTATTACATTTAGGTATTATCTATTACATTATAATATACATTATACAGGGTGGTCCACGTAAGACTGACCCCCTCTTATCTTGTTAATTCTCAACATATTAGAATTTTTCAAAAAAAGAATCCATTTAATTTTTTCTTGTAATTTTATTGTCAAAATTAATTAATGTGTTTTAAAAATATAGGAGGCGAAAAACATATACCGTTGTATTCAGAATTTTGTCTCTATTATTTGAAATGGAAATTAATTTTTTTATTACCGTTTTATTCGGAATGATGAGTAATATCGAAAAGTATACAGGGTGTTTCAAGTGATGAAAATATAGTGAAATCATCACATGAATAGTGATGATTTATTCGAAATACTACATTTGATATTTTGGAAGGAGCGAATATTATAATTAAAAAATTAAGTCGTTTTAAAAGTCGACGATTTCGGGCAGAATAACCCAAAAGTTCAAATTTTAGATTATTTTCATAGCTATTTTCATCAAAATGTTTAGAACACACTCGGGCGGTTTTAACTTTTATTTAACCGCACGTTTACAAGCTATTACCCACGTCTTTTGATATATTTTGGTCTGTTGGAAAACGAAATAACATCAAATCACGTGTAAAACTTGTTCAAACGTGTTCAATCCATTGTCTGTGTTACATTCTGCCACTGCACACCTCATTTTTTCAAAGCAAAAATCCTTTAAAACCGTTATGGCTAATAGTAGAGCTTGCCAAACGTCCTAAGCAGATCCACCATGAAATTACGGCTGGAACTAAATTTTTCATTATTTACAATGCGTATTTTGGTATGCCGATGGGTGATCAAGATAAACCATGGGCACCTCATGTCTGCTCTGGAAGGTGCCGATCAACATGAGAAGAATGGTTACGTGGTACTCGGGCGTGTATGCCATTTGCAATTTCACGAATTTGGAGAGAGCAAACTAACCACCATGATGACTGTTATTTTTCTATGTTAGATATTGCTATATACAAGAAACCTAAAGATAGAATGAACATTGTCTATCTGGACATACCATCTTCTATTGCACCAGTGTCCCATAGGGAAGAGTTGCCCATTCCCACTCCACCGTCTTTATTTACAACTAACGAAAGTTCATCATCTTCTGATGACTGCGTATCAGTTCACTTTAATGAACCGGCTTCCAGCAATTTTCCACATTTTCCCAATCAACATAAACTAGATGACCTATAAGGGATTTAGGTCTTACTAAGAGCAAAGCCGAAATATTGGCATCGCGGCTTAAGGAGTGGAATTAAGAAGTCTTAAAGCCGTGTTGTTTCATAATGGAAATCAACTTTCATCAATTCCAGTAAGTCACTCAGTTCACATGAAGGAAGACTATGAAAACGTAAAGGTTTTGTTGGACAAGATCAACTATTCACACCATAATTGTATGTATTGTATGAAGACTTTAAGATGCTGGGATTCTTATTTGGCCTACAAGGTGGGTACACTAAATATTCATGCTTTCTCTGCTAGTGGAATAGTAGAACAGATGACCAACACTACACGAGAAAATAATGGCCAGTTAGAAATCAATTAATTCCTGGTACACATAACGTCCGTAACAATTCTCTTGTTCAGAGAGAGTTTTGCTCCCATCACTTTAAATAAAGCTAGGATCCATGAAGCAGTTCGTTAAAGTATTGAGTACTGAGTGATGCCTTCCAACATATCGTTCAACGTCTCCGAAACTATTTGAGGCCACAGTCAAAGGTAGCATATTAGTTGGGCCACAAATAAGACAACTGTCGATGTCTAGGACAAAATGTCTACTATTGAAAAAAATGCTTGGTAAGTATTTCGCCTTGTATTATATGAATTTTTGGGTAATAAAAAGTCAGCACAGCAACTAATACACTATTTGCACTCCCTATTAGAGTTCTCCAACGAAAATTTAAGAGACGTTAGTGAAGAGCATGGTGAACGTTTTCACCAAGACCATGAAAGTAGGCCATGAAAAAGAGATACCAAGGAAGATGAATAAATAAAAATAATAATAAATAAAACAAAGAAAGAAGTTTTAACCTTGGTTGTTTCTTTGTTTTTTTTTGACATTTTTTTCCATAAATCAATAATGTAACAATAAGTTTTGACATGAACATACAAGTATGCGTTTTGTTGTACTTAATTGTTTTAATTCAATGGTGCTACTAAGTAACAAGTCACAAGTATTGGCAGTGTCAGTTATGCCTCAAAGACCCTTTCAACCCAACAACCCTTTCAACTGCAACAAATTATTCGTTGTGTCAACGAAGGGTTGACCCCACGTGAGGTGGATATACATTAAAATTTTTCACAAAGCGTAGTGAATCGAGCCTGGAATCGTGCCTATGTGACGAATGCTACAGCCGCATACAAACACCCCGTGCCGAAGACAGATAGGTACCTACAAAATTATTGCTAAGCGAAACCCAACTTTTTCTGACTCTCGTAGGGCCATTACGCATCAATAGGCCATTACGTAATGCCCTATTTTTGACGTAATGTAATTACGAAAAAAAATATAATGAGGTTGCTTATGATCGGTTTAAGGGCACGAAGGCGTGCAACAGAAGGCAATTGTCACAGTAGCTATTGATGCTACGAGAAAAGTAAAGTCATTTTCAGATTCAACGTGCCAAAAACCATATATGAATACTAAATAATAAGATAATCACAAATTTCACAAAATTTTGTTACCCAGTGATTAATTGGCTATTTAATTGATGTGCCTATTACGTTGGGCAAACAAGAACTAGCTTTCCGGGGCCATAATGAAACTGTACAGTCTCCTAATTGCGGAAATTAAAAAAACATTTAAACGCCTAATTAAACAAAACCAGGAACTTACTGAACATTGATAAAAATTTAGAAACATTTTTACAGGGCAGTCTAACTAAGGGATGACGTGGAAATATATTCCTATCTATTACTTGAGAGCGGCTTGTGGGCCTCACCTCTTGCAGCTACCACGAGTCGCCACTGAATCGTAGTGTTCAAAATAAAATGCATGCAAAAAAGTAGGCATATACCTACCTCTACTGCTCCTCTCCATTTGTCTGCAGCATGTCGCGCAAGTTCCATTCTTTTCTGTTTCTTAATTTGATGCTTTTTATAAGCCATCTCAATAACAATTAGTCCTATACCACCAACTATACCAATTCCAACTAAGATAAATACACCTGCCATGTTTTTTAATCCCAAAGTATTCGGTGTTTTTTCAAATTGTTCACACTGCTGTATATTCCCTTGTAATATCCATTTATTATCAAGACTTCCCATAAATCCACCTGCAAATGATACACACAATCAATACACACACACCCACGCACACACACACATACATATATATATATATATATATATATATATATATATATATATATATATATATATATATATATATATATATATATATATATATATATATATAATTAGCTTAGACTATACTAACTTTGGTGAGCTTATGCGTCTTGGAATCTATTTTTTTATGGGCGCCACTTTCATTATTGAATTGAAGAATTTCTATTTATAAAATATAAAATTTAATTAATTTGAAATTTATTAGCTAAGTCAGTCACTGTATATTCTGGAACAATGAAACATCTGTCCCAAGGGGAGTGCAAAACAGCCTTGCGTTAAGTGGTGAACTTGTTGATTGATTTTAAATTATTGTTTATCTGATTGAAAATATCTGTGAAAAAATCTCATTAATTTGCTTGGAAGAAAAAATTATATCCAATTTTCTAAAGTGATGATATTTATTATAAAATCATGTGATTATATTTGTGTTTGACAATAACATTTTCAACTAAAATTTCTTAAAAATTACTTGACTAAATAACTTAGAAACTATAAATTTACATGGGATATCATGAATCCTGTGGGAATAAATAAGAAATATTGTGCAAATTTTCCACGGGAAAAGATTGCAATAAAGCATGTGGGTTATTACTTTAGTCTCATTATGTTAATCCTTTAAAATGTTTGAGGTCACTGACACTTTCTAGCTAACAAACACTAGACTTGTTGAATTTCTCCTTCGAATTATCTGAGAATTTCTCTGGAACTCTGGTACTTTGTATTATCTCAGCATTTCTTGATGATGATGCTTTTCAACCTGTACACACTTGTGTACGATGAAAAATATTTAAAATATTACTAGCAATAGTTTGTATTTACGGCTGGATAATTTCTAAACTTGATTTACACTCTCCTTATTTTAAAATACAAAATTTATGGCTACCTTTCAATACGGCTACCTTTCGGTGCCTTAGCGTTGTCATTTTAGTTGTTGTTTGTTGGCAAGGAAGTCTGTTTTCAATTTTACACAATGCGCTGCTTCCTGGTTACTACCTCTACTTTTAACATAACATATTTTAATCTACCAATCACATGAGTTCATAATTTATGTTTTTAATAATTCCACAACAGATATTATTCAAACTTTATCACTACATATATTTTCAATCAGTACACATGTTTATCTATTTCATACCTACGTCTGATGTAGTTATACTTCCATTTTGAACCACCTGCCTGAATGTCTGAAATACATTTTTCTGAAATACATCGACGCTATAAAAGCGTTATAATCTCGTTACCTACTTTTTGTGTGTTTACATGACAATATTACTGAATTTAGACTTACTTTATTATAACTATGTGTTTGATAAATTACTAGGTTATATGTCGAGGCTATTTATATGCTCTTTTTAATTTTCGTATTAATTTTAACTGAATTATTACTGAAAATGGATTGTAGCCAATCACGTTCACTTTACAGTCACATGTCTGATAGTGTGTTCATGCTTCGTGTTTCTTTCTGGGTATGCCTCCTACCAACTTCTACACTCATTCCTGCATTTATCTGTGGCATACGGCCTGATTGTTTTCTTGTTTTCGACTATACTTTCTTGGGAATTAATTTGGGATTATGGTAATGAATTTTGGATGATTTTCTTTGCTACATTCTCGCTTTTGTTGAAATTCTTTGCTATTCATATTTGTTTTGTGAAAAGTAATCTTGGGTTTGTAGCATTTCATTACATAGGGAAATAAACATATAGACGAATAATAAGGAATATACATTACCAGTCCTATATATGGTGTATATCCGTGTGTATGTCCAGATATAGGACTGGTAAGTGTATCTTCCTTATTATTCGTCTATTTGCTTATTTCTCTATGTAACGAAATGCTACAAACCCAAGATTACTTTTCACAAAAAAAAATGACAATATGCCAAAACTTACTTTCGTGGAAGTCTAATATAGCTAGAGTTACATCGTCCGACCATGGAGACCCTTTCTGCAGTCCAACACCATATCCAGAGCGACCAAATAACTCACCAGCAGTAACTAATTCACAGTCCTGAGCAGCTTCAAACTCTAGTCGTGAACTGTCCCAAATAAAAGCCATTAACTTCCTACAAGAGTTTATATATTAGATTGAAATTGTATATAGAAGTAGTAGTGGCTTAATAATATTTGTCATTAATGATTTACGATATATTATTATTACCCGTTTTTAACATCGTTAATAGCAGTTTCTGCGGTATCATAGTTATTCGCCTCCATTGTTCTATACATATTCGATAATTCGACTTGTCTTCTAAAATACATATCTACAGCGGATCCTTTAACTGTTGCGCAAGTTAAATTTTCCATGGTATTTCGCAACTAAAATGCAATGATTTTCAAATATATATTATTATGTATTATGTATTATTATAATTACTATACATACATAAATAATATAAGTATTATATATATATATATATATATATATATATATATATATATATATATATATATATATATATATATATATATATATATATATATATATATATATATATATATATTTTGTTAATCTCTGTAGTGACTTTAGATTAGATTTAGATTGGCGGGGGCCCTTATGACGTATAGGCCTCATTATGGGCCCGTCACGTCCCGCCTTTCGAGAGCTATATTAGTCCAGTTAACTTAATGAAGCCAACTAGACGGCTAGGACATAGCTCTCTAAGGTCCCTGGGTATCAGCATCGGTTGTCCCAGGTGTCGCATGCGTGTATGCAGGAAAGCGGGCCAATTCATCAGAACATGCCCCGCTGTTTCCTCATCTTCCAAGCATCCCCTACACTCAGGGTCTTCCACAAGACCCATTATGTAAAGGTGTCGTCTTAGGTGGCAGTGACCGGTCAGTAAGCCAGTCACTGTTCTTAAATTACATCTGCTTAGTTCCAGCAGGTGTCTAGTCCTCCCAGCGTCGGGACCAGATGTAAGTTCTTTAGCCTGCCTCATGCCTGGGGCAGTTGTCCAACAATGTTGAAACATTTATTGGGCTAAAGTCTTCATTGAGAGAACCGCTGTGCTTCTGGAGATCCCTACGAAGGGTTCAGGCCCAGTAGGTGTCTCTAAAGTGCCTAATTTGGCCGACTGATCAGCCTTCTCGTTTCCCGGTACACCAGCATGTCCTGGGACCCGTACAAGGAGTAAATTATTCCTCCGAGAGAGCGGCTCGAGGACGGTCTTGCATTCCAGAACCAGTTTTGAGCGCACTTCTACGGCACAAAGTGCCAAGATGGCGGCTCTACTGTCGGAGCATATATTGATTCTACCAGTTCTTTATGGGCCGGCTAGCAGCTCCAGTCCACAAGATAGAATCGCAAACACCTCGGCCAGGAAGACAGTAGCAGGTGCTCCCAGGGCAAAGTATTTCCTTATTTGATCAGAGTCGGAAAAGACTCCGGCACCCGACATTCCATCCGTGTACCAGTTGATCCCGTTGCGGACTACTGTCGGGGCGTTCTCTATCCCCCACTCCTCGCGGTTAGGGATTACGACCTCCAGGAAGTTCGAGGAATATAGTTTAGTGGGAATATGGTCACCACTCATGAGTAACACTGGGCATCGCTCGGTGACCCAGTTCCACATGCGAGAGTGCCCAAGAGAGCACACCTGTAGTTGATCCAGCGTACGCAGTCTATATACAGCACGCATGGCTTCCAATTTAATAAAAATTTGTAGTGGCATGAGATTGAATAGCACCTCCAAAGCTCTGGTGGGAGCCGTTCTCAATGCCCCAGTCATCTCCAAACACGCAAGTCTCTGGACCCTGTCCAGTTGCCTGTTCGTCGAATTTCTTTCAACACAGGGCCACCACACAATGGCCCCGTAAGTTAAAATAGGTCTGACAATGGTGCAGTAGAGCCAGTGAGAACCTTGGGATTAAGACCCCAGCTTCCACCAAAGGCCCTCCTACACCTCTACAGTGTACACGTTGCTTTCTTATCTTGCATGATATATGATCATGCCAGGACAGTTTAGCATCAAGGTGAACACCCAGATATTTCACCGTCTGGTGGTAATTGAGGACCATACTAGAGAGAGTAATCTCTGGTCGATATTCTTGGCTCCTCTTTTCGCTGAACAGTATGAGCTGAGCTTTCTTTGGGTTTATTCTTAGGCCAGCTATTTGGCACTAGTTTTCAACTATTCGTATGGCCGTAGCCATAGCCTAGAGATATGGACACAGGACAGGGGACTGTCAAGGCGAGAATAGGTCTAACCTATGTACAAAATGTGGAAAAAATGTGGACATGTAACGAAGGACTGCAAAAACCCGCCAGATTGCAGGACGTCCTTGTAGGACGGACACAGAGCGGATCAGATAAGCCCCACATTCAGGAAACTAATTAACCAAGAAAGTAGAAAAAGGCCCAGGAGGAGCAGCACATTCAGAAAAGTAGATGCGCTTCAAGATTCGGTTTTTGCAAACTAATCTAGGTAGATGTAGGGCTGCGCATGACAGCGTATGCAGTAGCAAAAGAAAACGAAGTAGCCCTGATTATCATTAGTGAACCGAATGTAAATACTGCTAAAAGCAAAGGATTTATCACAGACAATAGGACCGATGTGGCCATCCAAGTAGTAAATAAAGATATTGGCATCTTGAGAGCGGAGAAAGGAGAGGGTTTCGTCAAACTAATTTTCGATAAATGACAATTATATGGGTGTTACATTTCACCTAATATATCAACTGAAACTTTCAGGAAGTACATAAACGAGGTGTTGACCAACATTAGGAATGACGGAGAACAAGCAATATTTGAGATCTAAACGCGAGGTCCATAACCTGGAGCCTCTTACGGATACCCGGGGGAAATAATGGAGGAATGGGTCGCCGAACTAGACTCGGTGATAACACGGGAGATGTGCCACGGGAGATGTGCTCACTTTCGAACGAGGGAGCAGTCGATCCTTTATAGACGTAACAGGAGCTACGGCGAATCTGGAGAAAGGTGAAGGTATGGGAAGTACTGCTGGGAGAAGTATTAACATACCAAAAGTAGAAATTAAATATAGAAATTAACTGTATAAATCACTTTGCCGCTATAGTCGGCAATAACCCAAATTGTCTGGCGAGGTAAGTACTCTATACATCTTCGTCTCATCTGTAACCATTTGCGTCTGACAAAATACTACTGGCAAAATTTGTAACATAAAGGGGTAAATTACCCTGCGTTTAAAATAATCTCCGGAAAAATAAAACAATTTGTAATATTGATTATATCCAATTACCGATATGAAATATAAATCTAAATACTTACTCTTGCATCATTTATGCCAGTCAATTTTGTTTTCGGTCGTTCAAGTACCAAAAATGCAGCCAAGTTAGCGGTATAGGACGCAACAATTATCATAGCAAATCCGGCCCAAACCATCCCTAAAACTCTTGCAGAGAAACTTCTGGGTGTACCTAAAGTAACTTATGCTGTATTGGTGTTCCAATTGGTACTTGATTGAATATAATTATTCACCTACACCTTGTTTCTGCATTTCTTGTTCTATATAAAAACATATCACATGGGTCTTGACAAAAAAAATCAATAAAAATACCACGTTCACTATACCTCGGCAGCCTTTACTAGATTTGTACATCTATATTCGACATTTTAAAAACTGTTACTAGTACCGAATTTTTATCTTATAATTATAATCAAAACATCAGAACAAGAACAAATTCCAATAATCCTAGATCAACACCATTCAGGAAAAAAGAACTTGCATAACCGAATTAACGAAATCATGAGAAGAATCATAAAAGATAAATATAATTGAAGACTCTGCAGCAACAAGGAGGTACCTGCGCTTTTGAAATCTCTACAGGGGACAATAAAATGTAAATAGATTTTTTATTATAAACGACAATTTTATGAACATGAGTAGTGAGGGTAGTGCAACGTAAATAAATTCCGTTCCATTGAATAGTATATACTTGAATTAATATGACCGTATTTCGAATATTTTAAAATAAGCCGCGTGAAGCGCAACGTAAAATATCCGCCAGTAAATTCAAATAATGCCCATCATAGACCGCTGCGATTATTAACCACGTGGGGCACGCCGCGCCGATAGGGGAATAGTAGTAAATGTGCCACACGCTTGTACCGCGTCCTCTTTCGTTCGATCTTTCGATCTTTCAGATTGTTCCATCTTTCAGATTGTTAATTTTGCTTTGATAACTTTCTGTGAAGTGACTGGAATTACTACTTATTGTGATCTGCTTTTATCTATAATACATATATGTACGTTACGTCGATTTAAACGACCAATTTTTCGCTTTCTTTCGTCGGTAAAATAGGCCGGAAGAGAAAATGGAAGACAGCTGCTGCGGCGGTGTCCTTTCGGCAACGCCGCTTCGTGTAATCAAAGCCTATCCAATGGCGTGTCTACTTATATTTAATGAATGAGTTAGGGTAAACTGCATATACATATGAAAAATACTGAATACCCTGTATCTGAACGTTACAATAAATCAAATTAAAATAGAAAATTAATTCGTGTACATTAAGATAATAGTTAGTAACTGCAATAAAACTTTGTCATGTGTTTGTAGAAATTTATTTATAATTTTAATGCAAAAAGTTCAGTTATTGGACGTAGTTAGTTAGTGGACGGTTTAATATTAGTTATTGGACACATTGAAAATAATTTAAATTCTATAAAAAAAGACACTATAGGTGTCTGACCACTTAGTAAAAAATTCCTTGTATGTTTGTTGAAACAACTCATAAAGTCTGTCTATTTATTCTTTCTCTTCCTCCTCGTTTTAAATTTTTTCATCGTCAAATTCACATTGTTCATTTGCAATGTCGCTGTCTCTGGAATTCTCTGGAATCTCATCATTTTCTGTATTGTAGCATGTGACATAGACATGTCATCACCTTCTTGTGGAATATGAACATGGTGTTTAGGGGGAACACAATATTTGTGTCAAAATTGTTTACATCTGTCATATAATAAAATGACATCATATATTTAAGAATTTTAATCATACATTCAAATTAAGTTATTATGAAGTAAATTTATTACTCGACCTATTATAAATGCAACAATCCTAATAATATGAGTGCTGTATTTAAACTAATAAATGGAAAAACGTCTAGATTTTTCATTAGAATAATATAAGAAAATACTATAACTAAAATAAAATCACAACATACTTTTGGGATTTACAAAATTCATAAATGTATATCATACTAACGTCAACATGAACTACTATAAATATAAATAATAAAATAAAAACAATTTTTTTTTCAAATTCTATAGACTGAACATAGAAAAAATCGCAAGTTTCTAAAATATACAAGCTTCATGTCCTATATACAAACAACACAGTAAATCAAACTTTGTTAATCAAACCTGCTATAATTATTGAATCTATTAATTCCTAAATAATATGAGTTTTGTATTCAGACTTCTTATTCTATTTCGCCCATCGTATTCTATTTTTTTTTGTTTCATAATAAATACGTATTTTGAAAAATGTTTTCAATACCAACTTGACCAATTGAATATGGTGGTCATTCAGTAGTTCATTACCATACATAGATGGAGATGAAAATGGTATTTTGCATCACTAGAATAAAAATAATTTAAAATAAATATCGCACATTGATTATGTAACATATAAATTACATAATAAAAATTAATGAGATAATTGTTGATTAATTATTGCAGCAATATAAAAAGTTCATTTTTAGTTTCAACGCTGGCCAAGCCAATCCATTAAAACTAATCTTAAAAATACTTACATTACTTACCGATGAAAAGTGACATTTTCCGGACTTAAATGATCCACCCTTTTACAAACTATACAAGAATGCACCATAGTTCCACACTTATTGTTCACCTGAATCGCAATAAATATAAAGATTCGTAGAATATACTAAACAAAACACAAGTACAAGCTGTGGCGTTGCGGCAAACTCGCAAATTTGTTTCCATTGATTAATATACATTGCCGTAAAACTCGAGTAAAATTCAGCAACGACGTTGGCGGTGTTGAGATTTATATCTCAAGGCACAGTACCTTTTCGGTTGTCTATGGGTTTCACCATATATTATTAACGCAATAAGGCAATACAATAGATTAAAATGAATCAGATTCGTTGAAATTGTCAAATTATTTGAACATCTCTTACGGTATTCAAAGACTTCAAGTGAATTTCACAGTAAGCCTGGCAAACGTGCCGTTCGGGAGAAAAAAACGGACGACAAGGATGGAACGATCTTGGATCGGCCAAAAACGTAATCAATTATGTCTCTTGTATTAATACGTCTATGGTTAATTGAATGTTCTATTACTTTATATTTAGAAATTGTAAACTTTTCCTTTTCTTTGTTATTAATAGATTCTTTGAAAAATGTGCAAAGTTTGTCCCCTAAATTAAATATCATATCTTGCGTTACAGGAACCACAGAGAAAGTTTTACGGCTTCTATTTTCATAATGCCTAATATAATCTGAATGCACAAAGATTCTCTCTATTTTACGAATATGTTTTTCAACTACACCATAGCACCGGTCACAGGGTAAAAAACTATGTCGGCCCTGCATGTAAATCGGAGACGATACAGTAACAGCAACTACATTATGTGTAAAATTAGTTCATCAAATACTCGAATCTATTATAGATGCTTTAAATTTTCCAAATATTTTAACGAGTATAGCAGAAACAAGGCGTAGGTAGCAAACAAGCTCTTATGTAGCTATTCCTTACCCTCTCCAATTCCACTGTTCAGTAAAACCCCCCAAGCAAACCAAATGGCACTTGACAAATTTAATGCATCTTCTTCAGTTCCATCTGTATTAGCCAATTTGAAACGTCCAAATGGGGAAAATCGGTCTAGAAGATATAGCACTAGTGCTACTACATGCACCGAAACCATAACTAAGATCCATAGGGTATTGCTAAATGGTTGCAAAAATGATACTAATGTGGAAGATCGTGATGGCTGAAACAAGTAAGTTAATACAGTTTTGTTGCCTTTCGACTGTTAGTTCCTTAGATATCGATTTTTAAAAGTTTGCAATAATAGAAATATTCCCCGCTTTCCGAAATTAATTAATATTAAGTTTTCCGAAATTAACTCGCCATCGTTTTTTGGCACTCTATTTTTGAAGCGAATACTTCCTTAGCCGCATGAGAGTGATTTTTCAAGGTCGCGTCACGATACATTTTATAACATTTTCGTCTCGCAAGTGAGATAAAGCATATGACAGATATGAGGAAGAGAGAGAAAGAAACAGAGATATCGAATGCAGCTTTGACTTGGGCAACGATCCCCCACAAGAGTTCTAAAGCGGAAAGCAATTTTTATATAATTTATAAACGATCGTGACAGAATCGGAATTAACCAGCATACAATATTACTTATGCATATCCTGCTGGATATATCTGGATGGGGCTTTCGAATCTAATCCAAATGGATGATGACTTTTTGCGGAGGACGCGTCCTTGCCAGTACGCACTTTCTTCGTGAGAAATACGGTTTAGATATGAATAATGACCGGAACATTGCCACGACTAAATCAGGATATCAGGAACATTGATGCTATATTCTGGAGAAATATACACCATTTAGAATCACGAACATATCGTCGGTCTTTTCACGTAAGGGCGTATCTCAGTTTTGATGATTTTTCAGGAGAGCGATTTTAAATATTTTACGTTTTTTTATTGTTAATGAGTCCTGCAATTATTTTTAGAGCTTGGTGACTTTCTTTATATAACAAATAACATTGTAGAGCTTAAAGAATTTCTCACTTAAACAGTGCTTGGTGCCTTAAAAGTAGTAGAAAAAAATAATCAAAAGGTTACGCCCTTACGTGTGATGTGTTTGTCAGAACAAAAATGATATACGCCTACTGAAGCAATACAAAAAGATTCAAAATAACGTTATTTATTGACAACAAAAAAATTGGGTGTATTTGTGAAGGAACGTAAATATTTCCACAATGTTTCATAGCATAGCCCATTGCGCTATGCGCAAAATCGCCTTCGTTTTGTCCGTGAAAGGACTCTAAGAATCTTAAAGATATTTCTTTAAAATTATCGAAGTGAACTACAGCATAGAGAAGCATTGCAGTCATGACAGTATTTTTATTTTAGCCCCTGCATCCATCAGAAAAAAAGGTCACTTCTTGGTTACCCCATTGTTATTATCTCCAAAGTTTTATAAATTCCCGTCGCTATTTCTGCTGCCCCTCTATTGCTAATGTCTTCGTGCCACGTCCAGCAGAAAGAGTATCTACTTGCGATATTAAAAAACGTTAAATTAAAATTACCCAGTCTTAGAGAGCCAGTCTTAGCCAGTCAAATTAAAATTGCCGAGTAACTTGCGAACTAAATCACTACCGGCAGGCCTGCCATCTTCTGTGAATCACCCATAACGCGCCGTCACTAAAGATACGCCTTAAAATTATGCGCATGCATGTCTTTTAAATCACACGTATGGGCCTATCCTAAGTTAGGCCTATACGTGAGATTCACATATTGATTATTTTGAGATACGACCATAAAAATATGTGGGGAATAGCAAA
Organism: Tetropium fuscum; assembly: GCA_964058915.1. Taxonomy (NCBI): domain Eukaryota; kingdom Metazoa; phylum Arthropoda; class Insecta; order Coleoptera; family Cerambycidae; genus Tetropium; species Tetropium fuscum. The sequence continues at coordinate 80,089 of CAXKVY010000347.1, forward strand.
AGTATAAAATATTGAGATACGCTCATTCGTGAGATAAAAATATGAGGCTGTCCATTGGCGGTCTTAACTCAATTTTCAAATTTTCTAAGATACGCCCATACGTGAAAAGATCGACGATATGTGTCACACTTCCGTTACCATAAAGCCAATATGTACAATACCTCCTTCTCTCTCTCTCCCCTCTCTCTCTGTCTCTCTCAACGAATCGGTAAAGAAGTATTCACTTCTATCACGTGTATTGTGCTGCACGAGAATTTTTTTTATATTAAGTGTTTTAGAATGTCAGTTGTGTCAGTATTGATTGACGTTACTGCTTCCCAACGTGTAATTTACAAATTTTAGGGCTCCAAAAGAGTACCTACGTAGCTGCGATTTTTCTGCAGTTTTAATTTGGTAAGTATATTTGCTGAAATCAGAATTCGACAAACTATCCAAATCTTTAACAAAATGCGGAGCCATTAAAAAAATCGATGACGTTCTTACGCAGAACTAAATCTGCGGCGAGGGAACATGAAAAATAACCGGTAGTGTTCCATTTAAAAATATAAAATCCACCTATTACCTTTTTTTCCAAAATTGTGATTCCTTGATATTTGAAAGGTTTACTGAATTCTATAAACTCCGCACGTTCTGGATTTATAGTTAATGGTGCAACTATCATATCAGCCCTTTCACCTACTAGTTCACCTATTAAGCCAGTCCATTCTTTTTTACTACCTATAGATACGTTTTTAATTACATAATTCCCAAATTGGCCATCGGGCGACAAGGCTAGGCTATATGTAAAATTGATCTTCTTTGACAACTCTTTTAGTAAATCCATACAATATCCTTTACAACAGTGTGACACATATACTACAATAATTAGACATATTTGTATATAGTAGGATATAAGTAGGAATTTATTTCAATAACTAACCGTCACTGGTGGAATTAAAGTGAGGGCAGGGAATTTCTTCAGACGTGCAGGTATCTTGTGGTTCTATTAATTTCCTCACATATACAAATGGTTTTTCTTCAATTGTTAAGACTTTGAGATGTGTAGGTATCATAAATCCCTCTGGCTTCACACTTTGTCGTCCAGGCCAAATTATACTTTTTTCATCAACATGTAAATGCATTTTGTCACTTTCCTGAAATTTATATTTAGAGCCGTTATATATTTAGTTAAATATCACAGTAGTATAATAGGAAAGTATCTTCCGTAAAATTGTTTTTTTAAGATTGGTAGGTAGGTACTTACGACTAAAATATCTAACTAAATGGAACTCATATATTTGAAGGCTGAATATATCCACATTTATATCATTGGATGTTCATGCAAAAGTACATATATGCATGTATAATCAGTAGATGCAAACATGCAAACTGATACATAATATTCAAAACATATCCTTTTGACATATTTTACAGATATCCAAAATTGTGTATGTTTCTACGAACAGTGCTATTAATTAGTAAAGTAAAGCATTATAAAGAAAAGCATGATTGAAGAATTTCATTAGATTTCAACACAACTTGAAAACGAAAAACACACTGCAAACATCTCTAAAATCCAAGATTCAGGTACTCATTGGATAAATTGGGGCTATATTTTCAGATTAAGGTACTCATAACTTGGGTTTCTTTAAGTAGATGAGTTTGATATGTATACAGATACAGTCATTAAAGTGTCCTTTCTGGACACCTATAATCAATCGGTAATAAATTGCTGATAATATGATAGCTGATATGATAACTTGGAACAATGTTAGTACATTGTTCCAAGTTTTGGGAAAATAGGTATATTCTTTGATCACTGGATCAAAGTCATACACTTAGTGGAGTTTCTTTGATGCCCCTATCATAAAGGCGTCTATTTACTTTTATTGACTATATACATATCAAACTCATCTGCTTAAAAAAAACCCAAGTTATACAATGAGTACCTGAATCTGAAAATAAACCCCCAAGTTATCCAATGAGTACCCAAATTGTGGACTTTAGAGATGCTAGCAGTGTGTTTTTAGATTTCAAGTCGTGTTGGAATAGAGTCAAATGTTTCGTACAAAAATGTTTCATCATTTCAAACGCGGACGAAGTTGCGGGCTAGTTTTATATAAACGAAGGATATACGACGTGTATGTCTGGTTGCATAACTATTCGCTGCCATGCAAGAATTATTAGTTCGTTTTAGAATCGTGTGTAGATGCTCAGTCTTACGTCCGACAGCGTATGTATAAAAAAATGTTTTTTTTATAGTTAATTTTTTGATAATCCCACAGCAACATGACATTATTTCAGGACATGTATCCTAATATGTTAATCTAGGTAATAAACTATCTGTGTGCCAAATTGGATCGAAATCCATCGAGCCGTTTTTGTGTAACAAACATCCAAATATACACACGTATAATATAACTTTCACACGTATAATATTAGTAGGATAACTTTGTACAAAATACTAGCAATCTGTTGTTGAAACAAAATGTTACTAATTAAAGCACAGTTACTAATAAAATAATAATTGAGTTTGATATTAAAATACTATGAAGATGTTTTCGTTATCGTGATAACATTTATTCAATATTTTAAATCATACCGTCAAATCACTACCAGTACTATCACTACTATCTACTTACTCGTTTGAAGAAAAATTTTCCAACAACGACTTTCTTTCGTTTTCTTTGTATATTAACAAGATTGTATTCTGCATTAATACGATCTCCTTGATCATCGAATGCTACTTTACCCGTCTCTCCATTTAAGAGGACTTGTTTTCTAATGAAATTAAATAAATCCCGTCCGGTTTCCCATATTGAACCAGAATTATCACAGTCTTTTGGAGCCTCAGTTATTTCTTTAGATTGATTCATATCTCTTAGTGCTGAAGCGAGTACATATCTGAAATTATTATGGGTAAGTTAAATGAATTAAAATGTTACAGTTAAATATTAAGGAAATATATATTAATACCATACGGAGATTAATCCGATTTGTATGCCTAGTTATTTTTATAAAAAGAAAAAACATTTCTATTTTCCTACAAAATTCTTTTCTTGGCCAAACTTTCTCTTCACCATCATCTTTTCCATCGCAAACGCGCATGAATCTATGATATATTTGTATATGTTAATAGGACCCCTGATAGTATTCTACCTAATGGGGTACTGTGCTACTCCCGTGGTGCTCGAAAAACTGCCCAATTCTGCCATCTGTTTTAGTTTTTCCAAAAAAAATACCTTAAGGAAGCATTTTTCGAGTATCTTCACTGATACTCTCATAATTAAATTTTCTACATTTATCATTTATATGTAGGGTCATTTTCCAAGACACATATCAGCTAAACTAATGGTCCTAGTGAAAAGTCATGCCAAAGATATTTGTAGAAAATTGATTTAACTTCAATTTGATTCCAAAATGGTGCCTCTAGGCCTCATAGTTTCCCCAAAAACGAAAAAATAGTAAAATATCGGAATATGGGAAAATGATGAAAGCATTGTACTGAATAATATCGGTATGTATCGCACATTTCATTAGTCGCCCTGATGTCACCCATTCGATGTCGTCAAAGTCGACCTACTGGTCCTCCTCAAGGGCTTAAGCCCTTGACAGACGAATGTGTACTTCCAGATTGGCGGCAGAAGTGGGTCAGAGTGCGCCCAATTCCAACAAAATCCTTCACATGTGGAGATATGCAGATACCACGAGGGACGGTTTTGTTCCTGCATGGCATCCGTGGGTGTGACACCACCTCTGCCCTTTTCGGGCAAGGCAAGATGCCGTGGACGTTGCAACGTCCTCAAAAAAACCCACTGGATAGACCTCGCCGCGTTTGGACCGAGGAAAAGAACTCTCTTGGATCAAGGAAAATGATCCAAACTCCAACCAGGAAGAAGTAGGAAATGCATGCGAGAAGATCTTGATGAACCTTTACGGAGGAGATAAGGAAACGCTGAACACCCTGCGATACTCAGCATTTGTAAAATCGGCAGCAACCTTGCGCGCCTTCTCCCCTCACCACATAGGCTACAAAATATTCATTCTTGGAGGACCGATCACTAGCATCAAAAATGGTTCGGGGTTGACAAAATCCCATGAGACTGGGGATGGGCCACCAGCAAATAAGGTCTCATGCCCGTCACAATGTGAGCCCGCTCCTCAAACCCTGCTTAGAATGGTGACTTGCAAATGCAAGAAACGGTGCTTAAGGTCGTGCTCTCGCAGAAAAGCAGGACTCAAGTGCTCTATCCTGTGCTACTTTTGCTAAGGGCTAAGTTGCAACAACGTCACCCCTATCGTCCTGGACGAAGGGGGCGTCTCTGTAAATCATATTTTATAGTTTACATTTATGTTTACGTCGTTTATTTTATATTTACGTTTATTTATTTAGTGCATATATGGGCATTGGCAACACCCGGGCCGGATCCGGAAGAAGTATTTATTGGGATAGTTTTTCAAATATAATCGTTTAAATATAATTAATATTGACTAGAAACTTTAAATTTTTATCACAGAAACTGTATTCAGCATATAGAGGCATTTTTGACCGTCCAGATGCAATTTTTAGCCAAAATTTATGCATGCATAAAAAACAATAATTTATAAATGCTTTAAAGGTATGAAATATAGGCATCTCGGGAAAAAAATATACTCGGGGTTTCCATGGTCGCTAGTTACGAACCTGACATGAAAATTGGAAACTTCAAAATGGCTGACTGAAAATGGCGACAAATAGAAATTCGCTTAAAATGTAAAAAATAGACTATAAAAATTATATATGAGAATTTCTTATTGATTAATACCTAAACGACGCACTTCAGTTAGTCTTAATAATATTGTTACGAAATCGTCAGAAGTGATTGTGCAGGATATATTGAAAAATCCCTAGATCTAGGGAAAAACTGCACAATCTGGCAACACCGCACCCGTCGATGCGGCAACGCTGGGGGTGCCATATACAACTCCCCAAAAGGCGAAGTCTCAACTCTCTAGCACTTCAAATAACCGAGATACACCCCTGGCCTCATTTAGAATAGTTGTGGTATATGAACATGTACCCCCTGTAGAACCCTTCGAGATGCCTTGTATACAAACTATAATGGGATGGAATAAATGAGGATAATCTAGAATGAGATGGAACAAGTGAGAACAATATAGAATGGGATGGAATAATCGAGAAGCTTCTGGAACTTTCCAGAACATGGGAAATAGTATATAAGGGCCAGCAGATCGCGACATTAGTCAGTTTAGTTGTAACGCTCCTAGAGACAAGACCAAGTAATAAGTAATTAAAAATGTTTAGTCGTGATTTAGCATTGTAAACAGTTGTAACTTGTTGTTTTTGAAGTTGATAAAATGTATTTGGATTCTGGGCAGTACTCACTTATTTTACGAACTCAGTAGTGTAACAATATATTATTGTAAACAAAATGGCATAAAATTTCAAATCACAGAATATTTACGATATAATTATTATAAAACGCACCAGAATATTTATAGAATAATGTTTCCTCTTAAAAATACAAAAATGGCATCAAAAACCAAACCTGATGGCAAAGTCCTTTTTTCAACTCAACCGATGGTTGCCAATACGAGAGCCACGCCAAACACTTGTACCTTTTGCTATAATACCTTGAAATTACTTTATTTATGTATCTGTCAAAAGGCATCGAAAAATTGTGGAACAAGTAAGTTCTGCTTAAGGCAGAACGTGATTAAGTCACGTTTAACAATTCTCGGTACGAAAGCCATGTTCAACACTTCTGCCTTTTGCTATAAGAACTTTAAATTAGTGTTTGTATACATCTGCCAAATGGCATAAAAAATTGAAACATGGAAATGTTTTTGCTGTCCACTTCTGCCTTTGCTTCTGCCACATCCAACGGCTATGACAACTTTGCCAGAGCGTTTCACTAATTTTCAATATTTTACTGTTTCAAAGGCAGAAACAATGAAATAAGGGAGAATTAAGTTGGTGATAAAAACTTCTGCCATTATAGTCTAAGAAACAAACGAGGGCTTGAGGAATGTGTTGAGTATGGTTAGAATGTAAACATATCAAATGTCCCTGCCCCTAACCCGTCCGCTTTAGGGGTCCCGTGAAAGGCCCCTTTTCGTTTATTCGCTTAAAAAAAGAATAAAATAATTTAAACAATGCACAAAAAAATATACTTTTTTGTACATATAAAATTTTGATGGCGCAGCGTTTCGCTTGCGTCACTTGACCAGCCGCCACTGATGTAACTATAAGCATGAGTAGTAGATTAGCATCAATATATGAAAAGAGAGATGGACTTCAAGACATTAATAACATTATTCAGAGCAGAGTCTGAAGTGCATTAGTATCGGGAAAGGGGAAGATACATTTTATTTTACTCAATTGTCGTCAAGTAGAACAGTACCATCAACTGAGGAATATTGAACTTAGATGAGGAACAGAGGATTTAGTGTAAATAGGAAGAAGGTACCTATTATTTATTATATACACACATAAATTTAACTGCCATATTATAGCTGTATAATCTACTTACATGCTGTCCCGAATATGAGCTTTTTCATTGGTAGCATTAACTAGTTTTAAACCTAAAATTCCTTCTGGTGCATTATCTGCTTCTAGTGCTTGCTCTGTTACTATCCAAGCGTATCCGGCATCTGTCATATTTAGGGTTGCTGCGTCTCGAAATATTACTTTTGCATCAATTTTTCTGCAAATAAATTATAAAATGAGAACCTACTTTTACGACCACTACCGCGACTAACAACGTGCGGCATTCAAACTAAGTAAGCTTGTTCTCAGGCATAATCGTTCGTAAAGTACACTAGGTGCTGTGTACCTTAGCCCATGGCACGAGTTTTCATGTATTTGTTTTTTTTTGCTTGTCACTGATAGGAATCTGACAGTTTCAGTTGAATTGACTTTATAATTAGGCATCACATTTACACCTGACAAATCTTTTATAGTGCCGGTGGTAGACCGATCTAATATGAACAAATTTGGAGCCATTGGCCAACTGCCCCCTGGCGGTCATTTTCCAAAATGACCGCCAGTGGACTCCTAAAAGACAACAGAAGTTAGATAAAGTTTGGTGCTGAAGATTTTAGTGAATGTTTATTGAATGACACATGCCAGATAGTTGCCAGATGTTTATATAATCATTTTCTATTTCACACTGCTTTATGACAGAATAAGCATAGACACCGATATCGATATGGCACGTCGCAAACTGTTTGCAAAGAAAAGCAACGTCCAGTTGATCCCACCGACAAGGGCAGCCCTATAGAGTACCACGTGCGAAGAGTAGTATACCAGGGTAGACATGTCTAGGGTAAGGCCCTGGTCGCTCAATTACAGTTTGGGGTGGGAAATCAATAGACCATCGCACTGAACTTGTACTTTTTGTCCATGAGACAGTAACAGCTTTGCGATACATGGAAATAATTCTGGTGCCAATAGTTCTTCCTCTGTCTCATCAAATGGGTGAACAGTTTGCCTATATGGACGATGACGCCAGACCACATCGAGCCGACATAGTGAACGAATTTTTTCAACAAGAAAATATCACGAGAATGGAATGGCCGGCACCTTCGCCGGACCTCAACTCCATCGAAAACGCGTGCAATGCGCTCCAAAGAAGAATGTTGGATCGCGAAATTGTACCACATGGGATTAAAGAGCTGGGCAATGCACCTCAAATCCAAATGAGATAAATAATTTCTCTACCGTGGGGTATAGACAAGATGAAACCGTATTTAGAAGGGTATCACTTAACCATTACAATGAAGCACCAGTCACTCCGGTGGCTACATTAGAAAAATAAAAATCATCATATTGCCGATTCTCTCTCCTGCAATCCATAAGCAGGACTTTTGTTCGCAATGAGAGCATACAAGTGATGAACTAAAATAATTGTGATAATATATTATGCATTGTAAATTGACACAAGAACCGATATTCGTGTAATGTTGGCAATTAATCCAGAACTTCGGGTAATCCGAAATCGACATATACCTATAATGGAAATAATTACTGATAGACTTCAATTATGTGAACGGTTTAAGTTACTTATCAATAATTGAAACATGAAAAGTAAACTATACGCAAAACAATGGTCCGAGATATATTCTATCAGTCACCTCACCAGATTGTCCAAAAACTTCAAAAAATCCAATTAATACCTGAGTACATGTTTGATATGTGATGATTGTTTAAGGAACTATATGTCCTACCTTGCATACATCAAATATACCCTAGCTTGAGAATTTTTCATTTCTAGAAGTTGTTCCTTGAAACTTTCCATACCTGATTCAAATTCTATTACTGATTCAACCTAAAAAAATAAGGTGAAAATTAAATTAGCTCGATATATATTTAAAAAAATATATTTTACTTGAACTTTGATGTCTACATCATCTTCTAAACTTTGGGATGTTGTCTGAAATCGACCTAGCAGTGCCCTTCCGTCCGTGTCTGAGCTATGTATAAATATAACCTTCTTGTAGTTAAAATGTTTTAACATTTCGACCCAAACATCAGCCTGGTGTGAATACGGTGGAACTGTTCGTAGAAATGAAACATGAATATTCTGTAAAGTAAAGTTATGTTGTTACATGAATTCAGAAATGAAATAATATTGAATTTTACAGGAGACTAAATAAATATGAATATCGGCTTGGAAAAAACAAAGACATTACTGTCATAACAACAATACAGAAATTGCTTTGGGTTTACTTACTGAGGACATCTGTAACATAATATTAGATACTATCTAGCGGCATAATATTAAAAATCTTGGTCTTTGATTTGATATAAGGAGTTACTTGCAAAGAAGTCTATAATTTAAGGGTGAGAGTATTAAGATCTATGTTTTTATATGTCATAATGGGATGTATTGAAGAATGTGTCTTTTTTCATTAATAGATGATCATAACTTATGAGGATCTGATTTAAATGTATAATCAATTTCAGCGGTGTAAATATCATAAGAAAAAATTCACAGATTTCGCAATCCTTGCAACTATCGGAGACATTGGAAATGATAACATCATATATGAAACATAATATACCGATCCTTTCGAGTTGTTTCGAATTCTAGTGCAGTCTGCCTACGGATTTGGACCCTTAAGAGGAGATACAGTAAACAAAAATATGTAAAAAATCTGAAATTTTCCGTAGAATTCAATAAACCAATATACAAACACTCGGAGTAGTTTCCACAAACATCAAAACACTTTCACTTCGCTCGACGCGCGTTTCGCTGGCATCATCCGGAGACGATTAAAAACTAATCTTAAACTAAAAATCTACCCTATTTATACTATTTATGGTGACATCATTAGTCAAGCTTCAATGATTAGGGGCTAAGCAACGCGTAATGCGGGCTATACGGTATAGGTCCCTCGTCGCTATTCATACTACTTTTACACTTTATAACAATTTTATCCTTTGGATTGTCTAAGTGTTGTTGTAACTTATTACTCGACGAATGAATCGGTTATACCCACGTTTTTGAAGACCTTACTAAAACCACGAGTAAACCGGGGTTCGTACGGGATGGATACATATTTTGGAGTCTCTATATCCTTTTGAAAGGTCGTAGAATTACGAAGTGTGTCCTTAAATTTACGCGTCCTAATTAGTTTTTCAACTATATCTATAGGATAACCATTACTCACAGCTATATCTTTAATTAACACTTTTTCGTTTTCAAACCTCTCATTACTGAGAGGGAAACTTAGTAAGCGGTGGACAAGAAAATTAAAACTCGCCACCTTTATATTTAGTACAACATACTACCTAACAGTAAAAGTGAGATGGTAGCTAGGTTGGCGAATTGGGGTCGAGATTTTGCTGCACTAGGAAAAAGGCATCCATTATAATTATGTAGGTAAGTTTTATCTTGTAACAGACACCCCAAGCTCAAATGATTTTGAGCAACTTTTGAGGTTCCGAGTAGCCTATCAAACATACTTAAAAAACTATTTACCTTATCTGAAAAAGCGGAATCTCTAGATGATATTCCAATAACTGGAATATGGTAAAAACCACTTGTATATGAAACTGCAGCCGGCGACAAATCTCCAGTAAGTGGATGTGATACAACTACAGCATAAACCTAAAATAGTAAATATTTTTAATAATTTTTAATTATTATCGGCCAAAAAACAGGCCAACATTCTGCAATGGTGTGCAAAGATACAAATTTCTCTCAGCTTTTACTCATGATAAATAACAGGGGAGGTATTTAAAACATATTATGTACGTATTTCAAATACGACCTGCGCGATAACTCGGTCATACTGTCATTACTCCTTTTCAATTGTGTTGTCATATTTGAAAAAAAGCATTACAGAAGGAGGAGTTAGCTTATACATTAGAATTTTGTAAATAATCAGAAAGCGGCTAGTTAGTGGTGAACCGTGAATCCATGCTCAGTACCTATAAATACTGTTAGCTAGATAGATTTGATGCTGACAGTCATTAACTCTGATTTGTAGGTACGTGATAAAATTATTAAACAGTTGTTTTCTCTTCATATATTTGTACTTTAGGGGCTCAAAAAAAGTTTTCAGAAACGAATATCAATCAATGAAATCAATCGAATCGATTCGAATCGATTCAAATCCATCAGTCGATCAGTCCATTAGTCCAACAGTCCATCAGTCAAACAAACAAACAAACAAACAAACAAACAAACAAACTGAATGAATGAACGAACGAATGAATGAATGAAAGATTGAACGAATGAATGAATTAATGAATGAATGATTGAACGAATGAATGAATGAATGAATGAATGAATGAATGAATGAATGAATGAATGAATGAATGAATGAATGAATGAATGAATGAATGAATGAATGAATGAATGAATGAATGAATGAATGAATGAATGAATGAATGAATGAATGAATGAATGAATGAATGAATGAATGAATGAATGAATGAATGAATGAATGAATGAATGAATGAATGAATAAATAAATAAATAAATAAATAAATAAATAAATAAATAAATAATCAATCAATCAATCAACGAATCAATAAATCACTCACTTACTCACTCACTCACTCATTCAGTCAGTCAGACAGTCAATCAATCAAAGATTTATTTAACAATTATTAATACAATATGACATTCCGGATTATCCCCTTTTCGGGTTCAGCCAAACATCCACGTGCAGCAGGCATCGCGGCAATTATTGAGGGACTGGGCGCAGTCTTACGAACAAATTTTAAGTGTTTATGCAGCTCCTTACGCAAAAGTGGGCGTATTATCTGCAATTGGATTGGATTTGATTTACCTGTAGGTAATCTCTCTTTGAGATAAGATAAGTTGTTTTGAAGGTTTTATAAATTTATAGGTAAAATTGTTTTACCTATTTTTATTAAATGTAAACGCATCTAGGTACGTACCTGTTTTCGCTATACTTTTAACAAATAGATACTAACAATTGAAGACTTTGGTGCAAAAACCCGATAAGTCCATTTTTATCAAAATTTACTTCTTAATTGTAACATCGCGGATAGTTCAGCAGTAGATAGCATCAGTTAAGTCCAATGCATATAAATGTATTTTCTTATTAACGAGGACTTAAATGAACATTTCGTGTTTATGGAGGGGGGACTTCACCGAGGAGCCCTGACTCTTCGATGCTTGCTTTAGTTTGTTGTTGTTTACGAATGAGATAACGCAATTCCGCTTCATATTTTTTAAATGTCATCATCGGAGTCTGACAAGGAATCGTTTCAGTCATCGAGGAGTGAGTATTTTCCTAAGTGATCATGATAAACCCGGGCCTAGTGGGACTGAAAACCTTTTCATAAGAAATAAGTCAAAGACTTAGTGAGGTTAATAGAAAACAAAATTTAAGTGACAAACCTCAGAAAAAAGGGAAAAGCGCATTCGAAGTCCCGCAAAATGGCAACGAAATATAAGAAAAATGCAAAAAGTTAAAAGCAAAGTCCACACAACCAAAGCGGGGCGTTTGGTACCAAAGAAGTATTTGCAAAGAATGTATAAATGCAGAAAAAAGTTTTCCCTGATTGGCGGTGCTAAATTAAGAAAAATTTTGCACGAGTTTAATGTCATAGGAGATAAGAGATGCATAAGCAGGACACCTACTTAAGTTGACTAATTTGCCCCCATTACGTAGCTAGACGAAGAAAGAGGATCCTACTTTGGTCCGCTCTAAACGGTTTTAGAAATACAGGTTTTAGAAAGGTATAAACATATTTTGTTTGATATCAGGTTCGTGTTGATGGACAAGAATATACAGTCTGCAAGCAGGTACTCTGGGCATTATATGGAGTTACCAGGCACAGAATGAATCGTTTAGCAAAAGCACAAGTAAATATTTCAGCACCACCAGACATGAGAGGTAGGTATTTAAATCGACTAAATAAAATTCCGGACAATATTGTTAAGACAATAGATGCCCACATAAAGACTTTCCCAATGCGGTCTTCTCATTACAAGGGAGAAAAATGGTGATGAAATGGAAAGTAGAAAAATATGAGACAGGCATCCATGCAAATATGGAAAGAGGTGAAAACTGTAGGTATGTTGCCTTAGGTATGTTATGATTTTTACTACGGCTACTTTTTACATAATTTCAATATAAGCTTTGGCAGTCCTAGATCGGACACTTGTCAAACCTGTGATCGATTACAAAATTTAATAAATGGCGAGCAAAATAATGAGGCTAAGACAGCTCATGAAGGCAAAAAGGAGTTACGTGCATAAATCCGAAATATTCTATACTTCTTTAAAACAGAAGTCTGGCAAAAAACGATCCTTCAATAGAGGTGTCGAGCTTTGATTTTCAACAAAAATTACTATTACCTCACGTACCACCTGGCGATGTTTTTTTACAAGAGGTAACTATAGTTTTATAACTTTTGTTTATATCCGGCTTCCAATGCCATTTCAACTTTTTACGTGTGTGATGAAGTCACTTCGAAAAAAAGCAGCAACGTCATAAGCCAGTCATAAGCCTTCTAGATCATTACCTAAATATTTTTAGCAGATACAGTAAAGACTTTATATCTGTTTTCTGACAATGCATTTGCCCAAAGTAAAATTCAGACTTTGGTCAAATACTTATACAAAGCTAAACGACGAAAATATCGAAACTATTATTCATAAGTATTCTGAACCAGGGCATAGTTTCCTGCCTTGTGATCGTTCGTTTGCATTGATCGATTGATCGAGAAGGCAAAAAGGCGCAAAGAAAGAATACACCGCCCGGATGAGTGAAAAAAAATTCGAAAAATTTTAGTGAGTCGAAAACGTCTCACAGGATATGATGATGGATTTCACAAGCCACTTCAAACCTTTCTTTTAATCAACCTTTAGAGTAAAGAAAAACATAAGTTTGATATTTTCACATACAGAATTTTTTAATATAAACGTGAATATGCTTTTGTGAATATTTTTAATGTAGCATTACCAGTGGACTAGCGATTTTTAAATGTTTTTACCCTCGTAAAGAAAATATTCAATTATCTCTACCTAACTCAAATATGACTCAACCATATCCTCTACCTCTAAGTGACAAAACAGCCACCGATGTGAAACTTTTGGTACAAAAATATGTAGCGGCAGTGGATTTGTGGTATTACCGAATGGTTTTAGGAGAACCACAAGACGAAGATGTAGGAGACCACGAGAACGAAGTGCCAAATCCGATGGCAGCTATGACTCAGAATCTTCATTTGTATAATATAAAAATATGTTTTAAAGTTGCTCTTTCTACTCATGTTTTGTATTTCACTATAATGTCAAAATAAAATACTTTATAAAAAAAATGCTCTTTTATTTAATTTTTTGGCCAAAAAACAGTATTCCAAATTTTCAAAAAATTGTCTTCTTAAAATTGTAATTATTTACAGTTTTATCATGTCCCATCATACGTTTAAAGAATAATGTAATCCTGATTTTATGGCGTTTTACTATATAGAAGATAATCAGTTTTTTTTGTAATACCTCGGAAATGAATAAAATGGACTTATCCGGGTTTTGCACCAATGTCTTCAATTATAACATGATAATCTTAATATTGTGTATATACTTGTTTAAACTAAATGTATTTTTTTACAATCGTTCTAAAATATATAGTCCTAAAAATAGGTAACTACCTTACTTAGCACTTACCTTACTCGAAATCAAGTAATTACACACATTTAGAGCAGTTCTAATGGGGTTTGGGTCCATTAAGATCGCAGTGTGGTAATAAGTGACACCTTTCGGAACATACTGGGAGTCAAAATTTAAATGCTGAAAAAATATTAAAATAAGAAATTAAAATGAAACACCGCTTATATGCGCTGCAGCATTCATATGAAGTATTTTTCATATGAGGAATTTCATTCTATGGATTGGGGTGATCATATTGACCTATAAATATGCATTCAACAGATTCAACACCTTAGAGAAATATTGACTGCAGGATAGATTTATAATTTCAATAATAATTCAAGTATGTTACTCGGAATCGAACTAAGAACATTTAATATAAGTAATATAACTCGAAATTACTCTCAGCTAAATAATTTAAAATGAATAATTTAAACTAATCACCTGCCGTATTCGTTGTTTCCTCTCACACTGAAGTTTTTTCAGCGGCCCTTTATTGGCGAGGTTACTAAGGATATTTTTTAAGGCAGTTAACGGAGTATTTTTGCCGCTTTAATAATCCGTGTTGCCGTTCGATATTCTTATTTGTACTGGATGCATTTCCTGAATAACCGTCGAACATTAAAGTTACTTGGTTAACAAAGTTTTCGAATTAATTTTATGTACGCCTTGTGGATCTGCAAATAAACCTTCTTGAGGCCATACTACACGTTGAATTAAGTTGCCTCCATCAATAACGAACTCACAGTTCTTAAAATCAATGTGTCTTTCACGAATGGTATTATAGTGCATACGATCTAAATTGAAATCTCATAAAAAGTAAACAGTCGGCAAGTCCTTTGTCCAAGTCCTAAAATAAAAGCAGCAGCCAGCCGTTGTATTTGAAGGAGATGCCGACAGTATGCATGCTTTGTTTTTCCGAGTTTTTACTTTTTATGCGATTTCAAATTAGATCGTATGCACTTTACAATATTCATAAAAGAAGATTTTTAGTTTTTCGCATCAAAGCCTTTTGCATCAAAGCATATACAGATAACTTTAGGCATATTTTGTTAAATATTTCTCATTCTATTTTACTGAGTCAAATAGCCAAGAGTAGCTGGGCAGGTATAACATATCTATAATACCCGAAATTAAAGTTACATGTGAACATGTTATATGTTATAAATATGTGAAAATAGGAAAAACACAAGCATAATAAATAGATTGGTTGTTGACTCACCCTGCAGCTAGGAGATTTCAATTTTAAATCACAAGACTCTAAACTATTGTATTGAATAGCAACACAAATAATTTGAACACTGAAACAGGTCAAGACACTAAGGATTGTTAAATCGTTTTGGCTTAGACAAAACGATTACCACACAAAATACCTACTAATAGTTTGTAAATTAAAATTAGTAAATTATTTCAGTAAATACCGACCAGCATAGTTTTCTGCTAGTTTAAAAACTACCAGAAAGTATATGTACGTAAAACTTCAGTAAGTATACGTACGTAAAATACCGATGTGCATGTTCAATGTCTAAAATTCCTATCACGACTTGACAGTCAATGAGAATATCGTTGTAAATATTATGTTCTAATATTATGTTCTTTCTTTCAATTATGATCCTAGTAAATACCGTATTCCGAGACTTGGAAAACAAGTGAGTTATTTCGCAAAACCGAGGAAAATGGACTCTGAATGTAAAATCCGAAATTTCGATAGTTGAGACCGTGTCAACTGTAGCATAGACTGAGGACACACCCCTTGCGGTGGTATCTGAGTCAGTCTTCTCGCGTAATAAAAGGCACTCATAGTAGAGAACTGCAGAGGACACACCCTTTCGGTAGTGCATAACCAGATAGCACATCCAAGTCAGATTCCCCACGTAATAAAAGTATCCATAGTAGAGACTGCATAGTAGAGCACTGCACCCTTTCGGTTGTACCCAAAACAGGCTCAAAAGGGTACTTATACTTTTACTTTAACTATAGTATAAACTGAAGAGGTACTTGTAGTTTTACTTTAACTATAGTATAGACTGAAGAGAACACACCCTCCCGGTGGTATCCAAGTGAGCCTTCTCGCATATTTGTATTCAAAAGAGGTACCTGTAGCATAGACTGTGGAGGACACACCCCTTGCGGTGTTATCTGAAATTGCCCCTTTGAACAAGCAATCAAGAATGCAAACCTTAGAAATGACTATCAATTATTACGTTCTCGTTTGCATCCAAAAAGTACTACTCATTCTCATCCAGTAAACAAATGATAAAGTTGTAATATACGAATCTTTGATTCTAAGAAAAGAATTTGGAACTTTAATATAATACAGAGCTCCCCGAAAACTGAACCGAGGAAACACTTGTTGTGTAAATAGTTAACTAGTTTTATTGTTGCTTTCTTCCCACGTAGCATATTGATTTCATTGTTGCTTTTTTTCCCTTGCGTAGCATATTGCTTTCGTTGAACGCCCATGGGGCGTTCAGTGCCAAGAACTTTAAATGCAGTTCTTGGTTCAGTGCTATCTGGGCTGTCTTAAAAGACAGCGACCGAGTATTTACTTTTACCGAGCGATGCCGAACGCCGAACATAAGATACTATTTGGTTACCATTACATTACATTTGACAACGACGTCATCTTTTAAAAATAATTAAATTGATAATTAATATTGAAACTGTACAAATACGGAAATAATTACAGAGGCATTGTTACATTGCGACTAGTATTTGAAGTTATTAGTATATGTAGTATATGAATTTATAGAATAGTAGTGATATTGGCTAAATTTTTTGTTATTATAATCCAATCAATCTACACTCCAATCTATAATCCAATCAAGTCCTCGCAAAAGTCGTTAACAGGATAAAAAATATGGTCATGTATAAAAATAAAATCTAAAAAGGATAGCGATTTATTTCTCCAAATTTTGAAGCTAGAAATTAAACTAAAAAAATCGTAAAAGTAAAAATATCTCTTTCGCTAATAAAATAATTCATTTTCTTTGAGGCGAAAAAAGTTAAATGAATCAGCTCCAGATGGTGATCTGATTGTTATTTCTGTTTAAATACGGTTTCGATAAACGATTTCGATTTAAGCGATTTCGATTCAAAGCCAGTTTCGATAAGAAATATTAAATTTAAAAAAATATAACGCAACTCAACCTCAAGAAACTCAACCTCAAAGTCGGCATTTTTTGTAGTCTATTTTAAACTAACTAAAATTTAAAAAATCTAGGTCAATTTATTTACAGGTCTTAAAGAAGATTTTGAGCTATTAAACGTTATCATACGAAAATTCCCCCACTCAGCATAATTTTTATAAAAATGATTTTTTTACAAAAACTGATGAAATTTCAAGAAAAATTTAACAAACCTCGGGCCAAAAAAACTGCTTTTTCAGTTAGCGCAAATTTAGCTAGCTATATTTTTATCAAATAACAAATTTTTAGTAGCGTTAAAAAAATAATTAACCATTTTAATTAAATTACCTGATTTTTAACGGCATTCTCCATTTTTTTCTATGAATTCTGCACTAACCTATAACTTATTATACAGCAATCGACAGATAATTTTAATTCCTACTTTTTCATTTAGCTTTTTTCGAATGGAGTTTAATTTATTTTTTCATTAGCGAAAAACTTTATATTTACTTTTATGAATTGTTTAGGTTGCTCGCCAATAAAAAATATAAGATACTTAGAAAACCTTATCTTCCTCAGATTTTCTGTTTCTACATGATCATAGTTTTTATGCTGTTAACATTTTTTGCAAATTTTACATAGGGTTTTCGTAAGATTGATTAGACTGTTGGGCAATCTTCATATTTGTAGATTTACGATTTTATTATTGATAAACAATTCATGTAGCGTGATATATTTCGAGTTCAATTTATTTAATTGTATTTTAAACAGTATAAATGAGGGCAATTACAGTGGAATTGATACATTGCTCCTAGAACGTAACGAAGAACGTAGGTATTCTAAAGATTTTGCAATATGGTGGTGATATTGGCAAAATTTTTGGTTGTCATTGGGTGATATTAATATGTGGATGACTAACGCATCTAGTACCTATTTAGCCTAGTATCTATCTAGCCTCATATTTAGGGCAATGATTCTGGCTCATGTAGCATAGCAAATAAGTGTTGAATTTGTTCTGTAAAAAAATAGCATAATCATGCAATTGCAAAAATGTTATCTTTTTACTTATAAAAGCGACTTTTTATTTTTTTTTAATTTCGTTAATTACTTCCCACCAACATTATATTTTCATATATATATATATATATATATATATATATATATATATATATATATATATATATATATATATATATATATATATATATATATATATATATATATATATATATATATATATGTCGTGGTCACATGGTGAAACCCGTCACTTCATGAAGATCCTAGGCAGATCATGAAACGTCGTCCACTATTTCGTGATTTGACGTGGCTCTTCATGAAACGCCTAACCATATTCGGCAGATCGTGCATTATGTCTCCGAACACCATTTTCCGCTATGTAGATATCGAAGTTTCATGAAACGCCTAACAAGGACAGTCAGATTGTGATACTTGCGGTGGTGTAAAGACCTAATATATACCAGGTATATATTAGTTTATTTAGTTATTATGAAAAAAAAGTGCGGAAAGAGTGACAACGAGGAAGTATTTAAGAAGCACTACAGCCGTTACTATGAAGAAAAGCCTAATAAACGTCCCTACACCGTCAATCAACTGAAACAGGTATACATATATGTTATTTAACTTGTTTTATTTTTTGAGGTTAAAATTTGTTATTTGTAGATTGCGCTTGAAATTACAAGGGCTAAACAAAATAATGCAAACAAAAGTAGAAGGGAATATTTTTTGTTGCAGACGTATGATGTTGTGGCAGTGAACGAACAAACGAACGTGATAGAAAAAGTTAAAAATAAAGATGATCCTCTACTGGGATAGGGATTGAAGATCATTTTGTTATAGAGTATATATTTTATTTTTGATTACCTGAATAAGAGAAGTTTATTTTTACAAAAACTTTGTAATTTATTTTGAAACAGAGAACATAAAACAAGTTATTTGCCTTTTAATGATTCCCCTGTGTGCAATATTGTGATCTACCTGTTTTTGCTAGGCGTTTCATGAAACTTTGATATCTGCATAGCGGCAAATGGTGTTCGGAGACATAATACACGATCTGCCGAATTTGGTTAGGCGTTTCATGAAGAGCCACGTCAAATCACGAAATAGTGGACAATTACACAATACGTCGACGTTTCATGATCTGCCTAGGATTTTCATGAAGTGACGGGTTTCGCCATGTGACCACGACATATGTGTGTGTATATATATATATATATATATATATATATATATATATATATATATATATATATATATATATATATATATATATATATATATATATATATATATATATATATATATTGAAATATAGTCTAAATATTTATTCCAGATACCCAAGAATGAAAGTGTTGCTTGAAAACTCCTAAATAATTAATGCATTATCAACATACCTAATAGTTATATTTATATTAAAAAAATGTTATTAGCAAAGCAGGTAATAATAAACATTGTTCTTCCCTGTTCCATTATTACTTGTGCTACTTGAATCATATTGTTATATTTTACGTTTCGCTCTGTACTAATGCGCTAGTAAATTATTTATCATTAATTATTATTATTATTAATTAGGTACTTACATCAATTGTTTCTTTAAAATACTTTTCACTCTCGTTGCTACTTAGAACCCCACCAATGTTAAAAACAGTAGGGTTTGCAGAATTCCAATCCCTTTGACTTCCGAGTAATAATTGGATATTTAGAGCACATAATACTAAACAACAAATAAAATAGTGATCCATGTTAATACACAATTTTGTATGTTAGGAAAATATATTACAAGATTCAATTTTCTATCATTCTATAGATAAATCATTCCGAACTGAACTTGGCCGCTCCCGAAGCTCAGTGCGGCTCTTTGAATAATATTGATTTTTGTGATGCTGCGACTCCGACGGGTATTATTACATAGGTGAATCTGATATAATAGGTATAGTTTCTTGTATTAAGGGGAAAATAACCAATATATTATTCTTATTCATCAATCATATCATGTTATATATTTTAGATATATTATCCTATTATTATATATTATTTAGTAACTGTAGTAATATATACCACCTGTGAAATGTTTGAACCTAGTCCAATTTTAATAGAGTAGATTCCCAAAATTTAAACAATCTACAATTTATTAAATTAAACACTGGATAAAGTATAAAAAAGAGATATAATATATATATATATATATATATATATATATATATATATATATATATATATATATATATATATATATATATATATATATATATATATATATATATATATATATATATATATATATATTAAGATGAAATTAGATTTTGAACGATTTGACTTATTTTGACATACTGTATTATAACATATTGTTATAATACAGGAACTATAACAAAAAATGTATTATATATTAATGTATGAAATGAAGAATTGTTGAGATGGTATCTGTAATATCTGTAAATAATTATGTAGGAAAATAGTTGAAATATAATTGAGAATAATGATATTATAAATCATATAGAATAGAAATTTATAGTTAAACGCCAGGTCAAGATCACTTAAATAGTACTGAAGACCGCAGAAATGATCAGCCAATAATTATCAGCTGAGAACCTCTCGTGACTCAGACTTTTCCCAGAGAAATAAAAGATAAAGATTTTTTAAAAACAATATATTACAAAAATATTTATATTACCAGTTGATGGTTCACAATGATTCTTAAATTAGAATTAAAATGTACAATTGACAGATAATTTTAATTCCTACTTTTTCATTTAGCTTTTTTCGAATGGGGTTTAATTTATTTTTTCATTAGCGAAAAACCTTATATTTACTTTTCTGAATTTTTTAGGTTGCTCGCCATTAAAAGTTTTAAGATACTTATCCCTATCTTCCTCAGATTTTGTGTTTCTACATGATCATATTTTTTATGCTAATAACATTTTTTGTAAATTTTACATAGGGTTTTCGTAAGATTGATTAGTATTGATTGAGAGTATATACGAAGTAGTAAATAGAAATGTAAAATATGGGTATGAAGTTTAGTAAATAGTAAATGTGTAAGGATGCTAAACATCAAAAGACCCAATAACTAAAGTGAGAGGGTGTAAATGGCATAGACAATACTACATAATATAGGACATGAGTGAATTGTTTATTATTGAAAAATGGAAATCAAGAGAGTAGTGTAACACTTCTTTAATTACATTACCTTAATTAAAGGGCCTCTCATCCAGGAGATGTAACGTAATGAGTTTTTTGTTGTTAGCTATCGGCTGCTCAGTTAAATACGGAGGTCGTGGATAAGTGGATTTGCTAGAGGCTTGCCCTTAGATACCTTTAGATATATCACCAGAAAAATCACAGCTTGACAATGATCGGCTTGATCTACTCCTACTTAAAATTTTGTATAAAAATACTTGGACGCCAGGTCAAGATCACTTAAATAGTACTGAAGACCGCAGAAATGATCAGCCAATAATTATCAGCTGAGAACCTCTCGTGACTCAGACTTTTCCCAGAGAAATAAAAGATAAAGATTTTTTAAAAACAATATATTACAAAAATATTTATATTACCAGTTGATGGTTCACAGTGATTCTTAAATTAGAATTAAAATTTACAATTGGGTTGCCTGAGGGGCGTTAAAACGACTCTACTTTATTAAGTAGCCTGAAGGGCTTTAGGTTAAAACAATAAAAAAATGTTCACTCTTGACACAAAGTCAAGTCGAGAAATTTATCATTTACAACAAAAGTGAATTGTAAACCTTGGAGAAAAAGTAAAGTGGAAATATTCCTTAAGACCTTGTAATTCCTAGGGACAATTAATTATATAAAAATACCTTTCCTCTTTTCTGGAGATCCTCTCGTGAATG
The DNA here is from genome assembly GCA_964058915.1 of Tetropium fuscum. Taxonomy (NCBI): domain Eukaryota; kingdom Metazoa; phylum Arthropoda; class Insecta; order Coleoptera; family Cerambycidae; genus Tetropium; species Tetropium fuscum. Next base: position 102,204 of record CAXKVY010000347.1, read on the forward strand.
TGCTGGGTTTCCTAGGATCCTAGGCTGAAGGTTCGGCTTGGTGGTCCAGCTGAGCTGAGACGTAGCCTCTAAGGGTGATGTATACCGCAATGGGTGGATTGTGCCGGCTGCAGGAGGAGGTATCTTGCAGTCTGACGTTCAGAAAATAGGTAATAATGGTCTGCCAGGTCACCAAAGGAATTGATTCTCGGTCATCAAGGTGTGGAAGAAAAATTTACCAGTATCAGGTTTTACAAATTTGGACGAAAAAAATATGTATAAATTCCCGCTTGAACCGGATATTAAGAGTGAGATTTATACTAAAATGAATTTAAATAAAATAACTAGATTAATAGTTCAAAAATATGAGTTCTAATTATATAAAAAATATTGTAATGTTAAATATTGGAAGTATATTTTTATTAAATTCCCAAAAATTGAGATTAGACTATATCAAAGAAAAAAATAATATTATCAAGACAGGAATGTGGTATGCAAATTTTCACTATATGATTAAATAAAAAAATAAAAAATTGAAATAAATGCTGCTTTTTGCCGATGCTATATATAAACAAATACCTATGGCCTACGCCGTCGAAGTAATATCTTTTAAAAAAACTGAAAGTATGCTACCATTCGGTAAAACAGTACCAGTGAATCAAAATCACCAGGTAGGTAGTCCAAAATCGAACGATTCAAATTTAAATTAAATATATATTTAATTCAATAAAAAAATAAAGTGGTTATCATATACCAAAATAGAGAAAAAAATATAGACGTGGCTTTTGTGCCCACAGCTCACTCCAAGTAGTAGTGTTTAAACCGTAAAATTTAATATGGCATTAACCTATTTTAAGGTTCTCACAAAGCCTTAATTACTTGGCCCATCTACACATATATCTTAATAATAATAAAATATTGAGGACTGTATCTGGTAACCTCGAATCACTGCACCACAACATCGAAGATATATCTTCAAGAGCGTAAGCCACGGCCGACAGGCTAAAGCAAGCCGGCAGAAAAAGAGATTTTTGCGGATCCCGCGTTTAAATGTGCATTTAAATGTGCGGGACCACGCGGCATTTCGCGGGACGGAAAGGTAGGGATAACGGTAGATGGTGCGTCGCGGTAAATTTCTACAAGGTCGCGCGGTTTTATTTCAATTATTTGAAATAGGAATTCAAACATTAGCCATAAAACGGAAAGGAATTTATTTACGTTACAGTAGGAGAAAACAAAAACAGGGAAACCAAGGAAAATAAATAGAATAATATGAAATTTGTTTAAGAAAAATTGAGATTGGAAATTTGGAAAAGGAGAGCAAGGATAGAAAGAACCAGAGAAGAAGAATATAAAAGGAAATAGGCGCTATAGGAGTATTAGCAGTTTACAGATAAGAAGTAGAGAAAGAGAATAGCAGAATAGGATTTGAAGATTTGTATTTAATAGTCATAGAAGGAGGATAACAGGATATGTAAGCAGAATTAGAAGGATCGTAAACAAGGGATGAACCAGAATACATACGTATAAATGAAAGTAAGGTACGTACCTTATAAAAATTGAAGTTAGGTCATGACCAAGGAATAACATCATATAATTTGAACAGTTTTATAGTTAATTGATAAATCACAAATATTAGAGCTCTTAAATATATAAACTTTTAGTGAGACATTTCAGACTTGACATCTACATTTTATAATAATGTCACAAACGTCAAAATTTTAAATATAGGTTAAGTAGTATTTAGTGAATGTTATAAGTGTATAGTAATTATCATTTTCTTCATCATATACTGATATAAACTGCACAGTATTTTTATTAATTTTTTTGTTGTGTATTGAATGGTTTTTACAGCAGCTTCCTTCTAGAACCGACCCTTGAGAAAGGGTATACCTTCCTTCGGAAAGGTATGTTATGTAAAAGTCGATTAGTTCCAAATCATCAAATTTAGACTTCAAATATGAGTCTTCTTGAAGCTCGATTAACTCCATTTGTAGGTGAAGCGGAGCATCTTCCAAATTACAGTTAAAGGATTTGTAAAAATATTGAAAGTGCTATCCATATTCTTAAAATCGGAAAATCGATCAGTGAATTACTCTGACAGTAGTTCCAGTTCATCAGCTTAGCGACCGTATTCAATGCTTTCGTGACTAAATAATGTTAAAAAATTAACACAGTTTTTACTTCTCATTTGTAAGCGGCTTCCCGAATGTTTATCTGTTTTTCTCTTTCTAACGACTATTTCTGACTCGATCTGTAGCGTTCCACCGCGTACGCTTAATAATATTATTTATTGATTTGGATGGATATCGTTACTTGAATTTTTGAATCTCTCGCGGGCCGGATTCAAGCTGGTGGAAGGCCAGTTCCTGCCCGGGGACCGTCCACCAGCCGACGCTACTTCCTTATACGTTTGTAAACAATGGATAGTACCGACTCCAAAAATAATAATAATTGTATAATAAATTGATTGTATTCTAATAAATTCATTGGCAAAAAAACTGTTTGTATTCTAAGTAGTAGGTACCTATCTATTTTTTTATATAATCTACGACCATGTAGCATTTCTGTCTACTACATGCAACTTGAAAGATTGTATACATATATTCTTTTGGAAAGTAGTAGGTACCTATCTATTTTTTTTTATATAATTTACGACCATGTAGCATTTCTGTCTACTACATGCAACTTGAAAGATTGTATACATATATTCTTTTGGAAAGTAGTAGGTACCTATCTATTTTTTTTATATAATTTACGACCATGTAGCATTTCTGTCTACTACATGCAACTTGAAAGATTGTATACATATATTCTTTTGGAAAGTAGTAGGTACCTATCTATTTTTTTTATATAATTTACGACCATGTAGCATTTCTGTCTACTACATGCAACTTGAAAGATTGTATACATATATTCTTTTGGAAAGTAGTAGGTACCTATCTATTTTTTTATATAATTTACGACCATGTAGCATATCGGTCTACTACATGCAACTTGAAAGATTGTATACATACTTGACGTAAATGTCAAGTCTTCATTGATAATAACTTTAAAAACGTCAGTCAAAATATGTCTAGGCATTTAACTGAGGCGTAAACAGCAAGGGCTGCAGCAAAATTAGAAGAAAACTGGTCGCGGAGTGAAGTGGATGCTGATTTAAACGCTGGTCAGAGGCTATTACAACTATTAGGCCTATTAGGCAAGATGTAAGTACGGTCTCTACTCAGAATGAAGATAATGCTCTTGTAAAATTTATCAATCAGAATCCTTTCGAAACTGCTGTGAAAACTCGAGAAAAAACATTATTTCCAGGGTCTGTCAGAACACCACGACGAGGTATAAAATAAACTGCCCTTAGAACTGTGCTTCTGCTCACAAAGTATTTATTCTTAACTGACGAGGATAAACAAAGTCAAGTTCAGTTTGCAAATGAATTATTGTATCATGGTAATGAATTTTGGAACAACGTAATGTTCTCCGACGACAAGACATTCTAATCTTCTAATAGTGGAAGAATACGTAGCAACCGAGGAATTCAAGATTCGACGAGAATTATACATTGTTTACTACAAATAGTGGTCGCTTTTCAGTCATTGTTTGGGCGTGGATAAGTGTTCACGGTTCTGGAGTTACTGGCAAATTGATGGGCGATTAACGGCCGAATGCTGCACAAATATTATGGATAACGTGAAGTTACCATCTGTGAGACAAGGTTTTCCTTTACGTATGAGGAATTTTACACTATCAGTATACATTAAAGTATTTATATTTTGGTTACAGGATAATTCTCCAATTCATACAGGACGAATAGTATAAGTAAATACATAAATATTCTTGGACAGCAAAATATCCGGATTTGAACACCATTGAAAACTTGTGAGGGTTCATAGTCAAGAAATATATCAGACATTTCAGATAGACTTTAGGCCGGCAAACCGTGATGAACTCTGGGAAGTTATTCAATCCACAATACTTGGGAAGAGCTGGTGGATTTGTATGATATGAGAACGTTACTTCTGTCCATGCTAAGAAGACTGGAAAGCGTCGTGGCATTATATGGCTGTGCAATAACAAGGTTTCTAGGCAGGGAGGTTGCCTGTTAACTTTTGACCAATGAACGGGCAGAAACTAATGCGCGGGGATACATCACAGGACGAAACCATTTAAATTACTCGGTCGGTGTTATTGATTATTATCGTTTTTTCATTTACCAGTGGCATATTTACCAGTAGCCCGGGTTTGGAGTGCAAAATATTTAGGGGCGATTCGGTGAACCTACAGATGGGTCAAATAGCTTAATAAGTTTTAAAAACAAAAAAAAAATACAAAACATAATTGCGAGAAAAATTACCCAAAAAAATTTTTACAACCTTAAGAGTCTACCAATAGAAACATGTAAAAATACAACTTTGAAAAATGTATTGAGAACCAGCTGATTTTTTTCAGGATTGTTTAATAAAAATGTATGGAATCCAATTATTGATTTGTCCGACAAAACATTTTCCATTCCGACGCGTGGAAAGTGTAGGTTTTCAAGAGGACCCAAAATGTATTAATAATAACTGTCGGACAAAAAGATATTATTGTGTCCCAGAGGAGTACTCAATATGTAGTACAAGTGCCGGACAAATATGTCACGGTCAATCCCTGTTGGACAAAAAAACATCAATTTTTAAGAATCAAGTAGACTATGATTATTAAGTTTCATATGCTGTAATAAATATATTGTGGAGTATATAAACAGTTAATAACATGTATTTTGCTGAATAATGTAAATTACCTTTTATTAAAAAACCAAAAAAATATAGAATCAGTATACCGAATTATGAAAAATAATTCAATATTTTTTGTCACTTTTATCAATGTCATCATCATACGAAATTTCTTCATATGTAATACTTGAAAAATCGGCTGCCTCGTCATCCTCGTTATCATAATCAGAATGTGAAAAATTATTGATTTTTGAAGGCTAGTCATAACAACTTTAGCGTTAGTCATAACAACGAGATTTCGTAATTCCATACCTCTAATATTTGAAGATATATCTTCAAACGAAGGACCAGGACAAGGGGTCTTTGGACCATCAAACCAATATTGATGATAATTATTATTTATTGTAGTCTATTCACAATTTTCCGAATATTCAATTATTCACTTCAAATTGGTTGGGCATCTCATATAGGCGTTACACCCAGTGGCAGATCACCACACATGCATATGAGGCGCGCGCCTGTCGCCTGAGAATCGAGGGGACCTCAGCCTTATGAAGTTCTTCATTTCATCAAGTATGCTAAAGAAGAAAACGTATCCGACCCTGTTGAAATGTGTAAATTATTAATTTGCGGGCTGCAATCTACATTTTCTAATGTATTTTCAATATTGAAAATGCCTAACTGCAATGCAAGCAGTGAACGTTCATTTTCCGTACTTAAACGTGTTAAATAGCTATTTATGTAAGCAGATGGGAAAAGTACTATTTTGTGTAATGAGCAGATTTAGTAGGTTGTAACGGTGTGACAGCTTGTCACTCTCATAGCTTGTCAGTTTCATAATTGTTTAAATAACCTTCTGTGAAATGAAGTTTACAAAACCAGTTGCGTAAAATTTTACTTTTCGTAACTGGCTGTGAAAAGTAAAACGTTCCTAACGTCCAAGGGATTTATAAGTGTCACTTTAAATGTTAAAATTAGAAAATAGCTATGTATGTAACCAGTTAGGAAAAGTGTAACGAGCGGATTTCTGCGGAACGAGCGCTAGCGAGTTCCGCAAAAGGATGGGAGTTACACAAAATAGTATTTCCCAACGTGTCAAAAATTTTATATTTTATGAGAAGAAAACTGAATTTTATACGTTTAAAAACAATCCAGTAGGTTGTAACGATGTGACAGCTTGTCACTTTCATAGCTTGTCAGGTCTAAACAATCTACTATGAAATGAACTACAGAACCAGTTGCGTAATATTTTACTTTTCGTAAGTAAGTAAGTAAGTTTATTTTTCATTATTAGTACAGGTTTATATTAGTACCTCTAGCATACTACAAAGTTTGCTGCTTGAGTGTTGTACACTTGCTTACATATATATACATATACATATATACACACACACATATATACACATATACATACACACACATACACATATATATATATATATATATATATATATATATATATATATATATATATATATATATATATATATATATATATATATATATATATATATATATATATCCATATCTTGTATATCTGTTTTATAATCATTACATTACTTAATTTATAGAATTATCATATATATATATATATATATATATATATATATATATATATATATATATATATATATATATATATATATATATATATAAATGTATTATTTTATTGCTAGTTATAATATCACAGCCTATTTAACATAAGTCTATATTAAGTTATTATAAGAGGATTATTTAAAATAGATTATTAATTGTGCTGCTATCATCAGGTGACATTAAAATTTTTTTAATTTTACATTTGAATATACTGATGTGTAACTTTTTTTCCATGATTATTTCTCTGGTACAGTTGGGAAGCCAATTAAATATTTTTTAGGGCCAACATCAGAGTTGACTTAAGTATCCGTGTTATATAAGTGAATGAATAAGTGAAGTGAATTTTTAGCAATACCTCATTTTGTGTTCTGGTTACTTTTTTATTAATGTATCTATCCATTTGTAAGATCCTGAAGTGTTTGTACATAAGTGTACAGGTAGTTATGCAGAACTGCACTCTTAGGTTTGGGATATCTAAGGCGCTAAATAGTTCTTGAGAGGGATGCTCTCTAGGTACTTTACACATTATTCTTATAAATGACTTTTGCATGGTAACGAGTGGTTTAATGTTTGTTATATACGTTCCGCCCCATATCACAATTCCATATGTGAGAACAGAATGTGCCAACGCATAGTACATCATTTTTAAGAAATGATGTGGTATAATAGCTGCTGCATGCTTAAATTTTGCAAGGATGCCTAAATGTTTTTTCCTAGTGTTTTCTATATGAGGTTTCCAGGTAAGATGTTCATCAAAGGTCACTCCTAGATATTTGACCTCCTCAGTTTGCGCTATAACGTGACAGGCACATTCCGTTTCCACACTGCAATGGAGCTGGTGATATATTATATCTTCTTCGTATTTCCAGCTTTTATCTAATGTAAAATTAACATACTTGGTCTTTTTAGCATTTAATAACATTTTATTAGTAACAAACCATTTCTTAAGGAATATTAAATCATATTCCATATTTTGTTGATTTTGATCTTTAGACTTATCTGCGTATAGCAGGGCAGTATCATCTGCAAACGTGTATATTTTCCCTTTTAGATTTGCTGAACATAAATCGTTAATATATATAATAAATAGGCTAGGGCCCAATGCCGACCCTTGGGGGACTCCCGAGTGCACTGGTTTCTTACTACTTACATGGTCCTTGATTCGGACTGAATGTGATGTGTCAGACAGATAGCTTAAGAACCATCTCTTTATTACCCCTCTAACTCGTGCTGCTTCCAATTTTTCTACTAATTTAGTATGTGACACTGTGTCAAATGCCTTATTAATATCAATAAACAGACCGGTTACCTTTTTACCACTATTTAAATGCTTGTTGATATCATTTGTAAATTTCAATAGAGCAATATCAGTACCTTTATCTTTAAGGAATCCGAATTGATTTTCTCAGAAAAAGGTATTTTTTTGGAGAAATTCTAATAATTTGGCCGACATTAGTTTTCCGAAAATCTTTGAGATTATTGAGAGCAGTGCTATCAGTCTATAGTTACTTTCATTTAATTTGTCGCCTCCCTTATAAATTGGTACTAAAACTGCCCATTTGAGAGCCTCTGGAAATTCACCATTGGTCACTGATATATTGAATAGGTAAGTAGTTATTGGAGACAGTATATTATAGTAACTAGTTGTGAACAGTAAGACGCTTCCTAACGTCAGAGGGTTTTGAAAAGTGTCACTTTACGCGTCAAAATTAGAAAAACTATTTACGTAATTCACATTTGTCAGTTACATTTGAGTAATTTGTCACTCATGTTTATAGAACCTGATGTTCAACTGCTAGATTATGAGCTATTATTGATAAGCTCAAGTATGACGGCAAGCAAAGATCTGCTTTAAACAAATTTTAATAACTATCGTTAATTATCATTATCAATAGTTGGTATGTACCTGGGAATGTGAATTTTATTTAAATGAGAATGTGATATATTTTTTAAGTACCTACCTGAGAATATTCTATTTTATTAATCGACGTTCTCAATTCGACTATATGTTTTTTTTGTACGTTCGTTACCTCAGAACTCCGTCAGTTATAAATCAATTTTAAAAATTCTTATTTTAGTTTTATTGGCATTGGACATTGGATTTCGATGATATACCGGGGAAGTAAACTGATATACCAAAAGAAACGGCGAATGCGCCGGTCACAACCCTAATTTATAAATATTTAAATTACTTAATAAAAAAACATTTTCTATCGGATCAAATTCTGAAGTTGAAAACCATTCTCGAATCAACTTAATCATCATAATAAAAGAGTTTTAACAAAAAAACCAAACCGACAAAATAAAATCTATTCTAAAAAAATGCACTGAGAAGTAAAAAATAATTACGTTATTCTACTACTATTCAGCGATATTAATTGATTAATTATGAACATTGAAATCAGTGAAAAATGTAAAATATATATTAATAATGATCTTTGTTAAATAAAAATAATGTTTTGAATTCAGTACTTTTGGCTACGAAATGGAGACGACCAGCTATTAACTGCAGACAACTGAGTAGGTATGTAGGTGGACATAGCTACCTATGCAGAGCAGATTGTTTCGCGCGTATGGTTGTGGTTAATTTTAATAATCTGCCTTTATTTTAAATTGCAATATAAATGAAGCAAATCAGTTGCTGTTAGGTGTTGTTGGTAAATGTAGAAAGATACCTCATTGTGGTTAAGTACAAACGAATTCTATATTCCTTTTAAAATATTTTTTTCTTTCATTCAGTGTGCTTATAAATATATCACAGTAAAAAATGTAATGTAGTGCAATACTCCGTGTCTAACATCTTCAAGTACGAGTATATAAGAAAATAATATTTATATTTTTCAGTATATCAGTGAATGGTGGAGATCGAACAGCAAACTAAGTGAGCCCAGTTTAAATCATGAGACTATTAGTAAGTAGTAAATTTACCATGTACTTAATAAATATTAGCAGTTAAATGATATTAGCAGGTAAAATTAATAATTTTTCCTATTTTTTTCGATATCTATTGGGATGTAATTAATAAGATTAGGATTTCTTTCATGTTTTGAGACCTCGGTTTGAGTAATTTGGGTATATTTTTAAATCATTTTAACCGATCTTTAAAGACGTAGCTGTATTATACAGCTACGTCTCTAAACTTGAACCTCTATAATAGAGGTTTAAGTTATTCTTAATGTTGAAATAGCAATGACTGGCATTACAATATAATTATAGTGTAGTTGCCCTCTGTAGCCTTCATACGCAGAGACAGGGACGTGTCATTGGTGCCTAGATATTCTAACATATTAGAAGATACCTATTACATGATATTACTAAGTGCGGATGCCTTTTTATGAACCCTATCCAAAATTTTCGTGTAGAGATTCCTATAGTGCTCTGCTTCGTTGCCAATATATTTGTTTTGTATTTGTATACTTCTACTCTATATACCTGTCGAATATTGTTTCCATTGTTACAAATATTTTAATAAATATGTAGGTAATTCTGTATTATTTGACCTGTTCATCGTTGATCAATGATGCAACAACATGACATTTGATAAATTAATGAGACCTGCATTTACTATTATTATCTCGGGAATACATAGATATAACACGATTTTAAATTCTTGATATGGAATACCTATTGTTAACTCAATTGTATTTATTGTCTTAATTGGAGGCGCAACGACATTTTCTTCTTTCTCAGTAGTTTCAGAGGGTTTGTGTATTCTTGTATTCTTCCATAACTCATACCTACCGATATATTTTAATTTCTCCCTCATGGATTTACGTATTTTTATTAACATGTGTTATTTTTGGAACAGTAAGAGCTGTAAGTAGGTACATCATATATATGTATCTATTAATATTGTTAGCTTCTTCTTTCTTTACGATTTAATTTAGGAACAATGCCGTGTGTAAACTTATTTTATTTTAGTTCGTATCTTACACTTATTTACTTTGATATAGTTGCAGAATTGCACTGGGTTTCCCGACAATGTGATTTGCTATTTATATGTAATCCCTCATCATCTTAACAGTTCCTTACATACATCTATAGATTTATATTTAGTAATTCTTAAGGTAAAAATAAGCAATTCAAGGAATTTGGAGACTTCAAGGAAGTCTCCAAATTCCTTGAATTGCTTATTTTCTAGTCTGCCTACCTACCTCCATGTAAATTGGGTGGAGTACATTTTTGAATGTTTCAGTTATGAACTATCCACTATACACGGTGTCCCGTTTTTTAACCCTCACTGTTGGGATCTCGCAAAGGGTAAAAGATTAACAGTCCGTAAAGTTACAAAAGAGAAATATATCAAGATATTTTTGGCAGTTTTTATAATATTCCCAAAAAAACTGAAAAATGCGGATTAAATTTTAAATCACTTTATCATGACTATTTTTTCTTATTAATACCATATCAACTTTAAACGGTAATCAATTATATAACATATTTTTTGATACATTAATGCATAATTTGAATAACTGTTTCTCTATTATTCCTACTACTAACAAACCAAAAATCAGGTGGTTTAACAGGGAGTTTAAAGGGATGAGACGTAGACTAAGAAACGGTAAAAGAAGGTTTCGAGTTTCTAACTCACAGGAAGACTGGATATGTTATTGTCAGTTTCGTAAAGCACATAGAAAAGCAATCGAGAGATACGAGACGTTGTGCTTATTCTGATATGATCGGTAACTCAAACAAAAATCTAAAACCATCTGGAATATTGTCAATTCGGAAAGACCAAATAAGCATTATACTAATAAATCAACGTTAACGAATTTAATGACTTTTTTTCTTCAATATCCGATATTGTTCTTAATTCCATTAATTCGTCAAATATTGATCCTATGCTATTATTAAATAATCAACCTAAACATTGTTCGTCTTTTTTATGTCGCCAATTCTAGAGACTGATATGCTTCAGTCCATTCTGCTAAAAAATACTAATTGTCCAGATTATTATGGACTAAATAGCCGTATTATAAAAGCGTCCCTGGAGTTCCTTATTATTCCTTTGGCTGTGTTATTTAATAAATCTATAGAAGAAGGAACGGGCCTGACAGCCTTAAAATTACTAAAATTCTACCTATTCATAAAAAAGGCGATCACGATATAGTAGACAATTTTAGACCTATCGCGATTGTACCAATATTCTCAAAAATTCTAGAACATATAATAAAAGAGAAACTACTTTCTTATTTAAAGAATAAATCTATCTTGTCCCCATATCAATTTGGATTTCGGAAGGACTGTTCTACTACCAAGGCTCTTCTAGCCGTTATAGATGACGTGGTGGAGGCCATTGATGAAGGTACCGCAATGCATGTCACATTGTGTGACCTTACCAAAGCGTTTGATTGCGTCAACATTGACATCTTGCTGAAAAAACTTGAATACTATGATATTCGCAACAGTGCATTAAATCTTCTTGGCTCATATCTAGCTAGTGGGCAATAGTATGTCAGTGTTGACAATATTGAATCGCGTATGCTTCCAATCTTTATGGCGTGCCTCAAGGATCCGCATTGGGTCCGCTTCTTTTTCTTCATATATATATATATATATATATATATATATATATATATATATATATATATATATATATATATATATATATATATATATATATATATAAATGATTTGCCAGTCAATATTCGAAATAGCAAGTGTATCCTATTTGCTGATGATACCACCTTGTTAACCCGAGGCGACGTGAACTTGAGTATGAGTAATCTAAGCGCAGCTGAAACTTGGTTTTCAGCTAATTTATTAAAATTAAATGTCTCTAAAACACAAAACCTAACCTTTACCTCGGATAAATGGTCACAAACTTGATACTAATTTAAACTAGGTATCTCACATTGATAATATATGCTGTAAACTCTCGTCCCAAATATTTGTTATGAGGCAGATTTCCTTTCGTTGGCAATAACATTATGAAAATAGTATACTTCTCTTTAGTTAACAGTCGCTTGGCCTATGGAATTGGCCCGTGGGGTAATTCTAGTACTGTGCGTAGAGTACTGTGCGTAGATTCGCCTCATAGCTGCGGCTCCTAGAAGCTCTCCATGCAAGGACATATTTATAAAACTCAAGATTTTACCGGTGCCCAGTATATATCTGTTGGAGTCGCTGATGCTCATCCACAAAAATCAGTCTGAATGCATAATGCACTCTGACGTGCATCACTACAATACCAGGCAAGCGGGTAATCTTGTAGTACCTTTCTCTCGTATAAACCTAACAAGAAATAATAAGCTACCCACTCGTCTATATAACAATTTAAAAAAATTTTTTACACGTCATGATGTAAACCATATGTCTGACAGACAATTTCACTAATTCACTCATTTTAAATTGTATTTTTGATAAATTTTATGACCCGAAATGTACAACCATTGTATATCAAAAAAGTCAATAAAGCATATTCTATTCTATTCATATCATTTAGTTTCTTCAAAAAACTTGTTTCTATATAAAGATATAAAATATTTGTAGCACTTCTGTAGCAAATTAAAAAAAACTATTTCTGGAAAAAAGTTGTTACCATTTCGGTTGCCATGCTCGCAGCATGCACTTTTAAAGCCGCGAAGAATGTAACCCAAAATTGGAATAGTCGATAGTTCATTTGATGTAAATAAAAATATTTGATGTTCTATAACCCATGACAACCAAAACTTTTACCGCATAACGTTTTTTTAAATGTTTCATATCTTTGTTTGAGTTTTTGGGGTAAATAATTGATATTATGCTGTTCATAAGAAAATATAAAGTCAACTATCATGTCTTTAAAACTAATAGGCGCAGAAAAAATAATTGACGTCAGTCCATCAAAGATCTTCAAAAATGTGATGGTATAAATTTTCAAATTGATAGCAGGCTGTCACTATAAACCAGTGATTTAAAATATTTGATTTCAGCTTTTTCGACCGAAAAGAACCAGATATCTTGCATTACTTTCAGATAACCATAAATATATTTAATACAACATAATACTTATAAAATATCACATAAACATATTCAAGATTTTCATAAAATAGCGCCTTTTTTGTAATTTGGCCGACATTGTATATCTTAGGTACTGTTTAGACGCCAATAGTGAGCATTAAAAAACGGGACAACCGGTATATCTTAGCTACAAATTATATAATTGCATTAGTAATAATTGGTAATTGATTAATGTAATATTGTAACTCAATATTCTAATTATTGGTATCTTATTTTCAGATTGAATTAATATTAATAATTGTACCATGGACTGATGGTATAAATATTACAGATATTAATTATAAAAATAAAACCAAAAGGACATTATCCCATGATATCCGTAACTATGGAGAAATTAAACCATATTTTATTAACACTGACAATACTGGATCGATGTCCCCCTTAAATGGAGAACATAACTCATATTTAGAGTATAAGCCTTTTACCCTAGTTACCGAACCACAAGTTATAAAAGAGTATGACTCCGTTAAACAGCAGACTGGGAACATCCAAGGAGCAAATCAAGAGATGTTATACGAACTTCAACGAATTCCTAATAACTCGCCCCATATGATGGGGTCACCCCATAGCCATGTAAAGGTATCTCAGCCAGCTAACTATTTTATTGGAGATTTAAATAATAATGTTCAAAATCAGCGACATAAAGAATATGTCTCTACAGCTGTTAATATAGATCAGACACGTTTACCACCAGAAACGGTTATTTTACCGAAACATAATCAATATTATGTTCCTATGTATGCACATAATGGGTTGCCTTATGCAAACAGAATCACGCCTTATTCTACTAGTCAACAAGTTACACCCAAAAGATATATTTCCACGGACGGAAAGTCAATGTATGGCTTAAATTCACCCTATTTACTTCAGAATGCAAATATGCGGGTCAACTCCTTGTCAATGCTTCCAAATAATTATGTCCAAAATTATAAACATCAAGAAGGCATTCAAACGCAACCGATAAATCATTACACTAATTTTACAGATGTGCCTCGGCAAAGCGTGACAATAGCAAATGTTCCTCCAAATGACAACAAATTTACCCGACCATATAAACAGCAGCAAGAACATGCAAAAGAGTTATCAAACATACCCCTAAAAACAGATGAAACAATTAAATATAAAAATAATCATGAAATCAAGTTATCAAAGGGACACGACATACATGAATTAATTAAAAAGGAAAAACCTGTTAGTAAAGATGAAGATTTGGATGAAGACCAAGATGAACATGAGAATGTGTTTAGTAGTTATTATGATGAGGAGGATAGTTCTGATGAAGAATTAGATGATACAGAAGAAGAAGACGTAGATAAACGACCAACAAAATATGCCCCAAAAAAATTTCCAAAGAATAACCTAAAATCTGGAATATTGAATATAAATGGTTGTGACTTCGGCAATATTAATCAAGAGTCTGACAAAATGGATAAAACCATACATAAACATTCTAGGAAACCTAAAATATTACATAAATCCTTAAGATACTCTAGGATAAAAAATAAATCTCCTGGGAGCGAATCGCTAGAGGGGCGATATTCCGAAAATATTCCCGTTACACATAAACGTAAAGTATTTAAGCAAAAATGGTACATCTCAAAAAATACTGATAATCTATGAACTTTATACATTAAAACATAAACTAAGGTTGTTAAAATAATCAAATTGTTATATTAGATATATATTTATATAAAATAAAAAATTTATCGTGTCACTTATTTCAATTTCACAAACCTCTAATGGTATAATGGTATCTCCATCTCGATACCGATCCACAACCTAACAAAATTAAGTATTTCTATTGTATTACCTTAATAATATATGGTGAAAACCAAAGACAACCGAAAATGTACTGTGCCTTGAGATATAAATCTCAACACTGGCAACGTCGTTTGATGAGTTACTCGAGTACGACAATGTCTATTAATCAATGAAAACAAATTTGCGAGGGTGCCGCAACGCCACAGCTTGTACTTGTGTTTTTTTAGTGTATTCTACGAATCTTTGTATTTATTGCGATTCAGGTGAACAATAAGTGTGTAACTATGGTGCAATCTTGTATAGTTTGTAAAAGGGTGGATCATTTAAGTCTGGAAAATGTTACTTTTCATTGTTAAGTAATGTAAGTATTTTTAAGGTTACCTAGAAGTTTTAACGGCTTGGCTTGGCCAGGGGCGGCGTTGAAACTAAAAATGAACTTTTTATATTGCTGCAATAATTAATCTATAATTATTTCATTAATTTTTATTATGTAACTTATATGATACATAATCAATGTGCGATATTTATTTAAAATTATTTTTATTCTGGTGACGTAAAATACCATTTTCATCTCCATCTATGTATGTTGATGAACTACTGAATGACCACCATATTCAATTGGTCAAGTTGGTATTGAAAATATTTTTCAAAATACGTATTTATGAAACAAAAAAAATAGAAAACAATAGGCGAAATAGAATAGAAGTTTGAATACAAAACTCATATTATTTAGGAATTAATAGATTCAATAATTATAGGTTTGATTAACAAAGTTTTATTTACTGTGTTGTGTGTGTATAGGACATGAACTTTGTAAATTTTAGAAACTTGTGATTTTTTTTATAGAACTGTGTTTAATAATATGTTCAGTCTATAGAATTTGAAAAAATTTTGCTTTTATTTTATTAATTATATTTATAGTAGTTCATGTTGACTTTAGTATGATATACATTTATGAATTTTGTAATTCCCAAAAGTATATGTGGTGATTTTATTTTAGTTATAGTATTTTATTATATTCTTCTAATGAAAAATCTACGTTTTTCAATTTCTTAGTTTAAATACAGTACTCATATTGTTAGGATTGTTGCATTTATAATAGGTAATAGCTTTACTTTATAATAACTTAATTTGAATGTATGATTAGAATTCTTAAATATATGATGTCATTTTATTATATGACAGATGTAAGCAATCTTGACACAAATGTTGTGTTGCCCCTAAATACCATGGTCACGTTCCAGAAGAAGGTGATGACATGTCTATGTCACATATGCCACAATATAGAAAATGATGAGATTTCAGAGAATGAAGACAGCGACATTGAAAATGAACAATGTGATCAATGATCAAAATGAACAATGTGTCTAATAACTAATATTAAACCGTCCACTAACTAACAAATACGTTCAATAACTGTACTTGCATTAAAATTATAAAGAAATTTATACAAAACACATGACAAAGTTTTATAGCAGTTACTAACTATTATCTTAATGTACACGAATTAAACTATGCTCTGAATGTTTTCTATTTTCATTTGATTTATAGCAACGTTCAGATACAGGGTTTTCAGTATTTTCACGCCACTGGATGGGCCTTGTTCACACGAAGCGGCGTTGCCGAAAGGACACCGACGCAGCAACTGTCTTCCATTTTCTCTCTCGCACTCATTGCAGTTTTCAGAACAATAGATCGGCTCTTCCAGCGTTTATGAATGAACCGTTGGGTCTCCCCGAATTTATATGTCTATGGGTATAACGTTAGTGATGCTTAGATTATTTTTGCGTGTTCGCAATAAATAAAACCGAATTTATACATACGTATTTAATTTTTTTGTAATGTCAAAGTTAAACAGAAATTTAACTGAAATCGAATAAAAATGTAAATTTTGACAATTATATTTATTTAAATTGGAAACAAACACGGTAAGTGAACAAAAATAATTATTAACGCAACATGTTAACCAACAAATAACGCAACAAATAACCAAATAATTTATTTAATTTTATTAAAATTCTATTAAACAAATTTCAAACATAATAATTACCACAGTTAAAAATTATATGCAACAAATTTTAAAACATAATTAAGAAAGTGTTAAAAATATTTATATTAATTATGTACTAAACAATATGTACCTAATATATTAGAGTAAAAAAAAACAGATAAGTTTGACACAGCACGTGGTTCGACGTGGTACCGCAAACAGTTGTGACGCGGTCTAGTTACGCGGATTGGGTGCTGAGACCACATCAGCAGCCCAGGGTGGATTTAGGTTTCTCATTCTCATTTATGCCTTCCGTGTGATTTATAATTTACGTTATGACGTCGCAACGCCACTGAAAGATACACCACGCCCTCTGGTATAAGCGACCGCCTTGCTGTCCCAAACTTATTCATGTCGCAACATAATGAGCAACATAACTCAGACACAACCATTAGACAAATAATCAAAAATGTTTATATAACTACAGTGTTCCAAAGATGGGTGTAAATATATGTAATTATTTCAACTTTAAACGTTGTTAAATACCTACCATACAACGGGGCTACTTCAGACGATATCTGGTGTTTTTTCATCGTAATTTCAAAGTGATCTGTCACCCTGTCCTTTATGAGTAAAATATTTCATAAATTGAGATAAGAACGGTTTTACCTCTTATCATTTTTTAGATTTTTTTGTTGTCTGATTTTTCTGATATGCCAAGGAAACATTTTAAGACCTCAAATTTTTTTTGGAAATAACAAACTCTTGTGATAGTATAAGTGACAATATTTATGTCAGATAAACGTCAAAAAAACTATTAATTTCATTTTTAAAGAACAATCAATCCTGTTATTAACTGATAGTTGCAATTTGTTTTTTAAATAAAATATAAATCTATTGATTTGAAGAAATATAGTAATAATTATTATATATTTCACAAATTTTGTAAATGGTATTACTATTCTCCTGTTAAATGGTGTTAAATTATGTGTCAGATAAACGTCAAATAAAATATCAACGACCTTGGCATTTACGTACTATTTGATTTTTCTTTAAAACTAACATTATTGTGTCATTGATTTGACCTCTGAATACAACTCGTACCTCTCAGTTTTGCTTCAATATTTGTCATTCAGTCATTACTCGTTGGTGCTGTTTTTGGAAAATAATTACTGTCGCTTCGCGTTCGCAATTATTTTCCTCACAACAGCAACTCGTATTGTGAACGACAAACATTGTCGGGAAATCCCAGAGCACTTGTATTATATTATATGCACAAATTTCATATCAATTTATCTAGTAATAAATTAAGTATAATAAAAATTATTATAATTATACATAGTTGACATTATCGATAAAAAATTTCACAGTGAAAGTATAATTAATAGTACATACAGTAGAAGTGTAATTAGCGGCAAATATCTTTATTTGTTTTTAAGTATTTTACGTTAACACTTCAAATTTATTGCACGCAAATGTTCGGAGATGTTCGGACGCACATGTAAAGCTGCAT
Source organism: Tetropium fuscum (assembly GCA_964058915.1). NCBI lineage: Eukaryota > Metazoa > Arthropoda > Insecta > Coleoptera > Cerambycidae > Tetropium > Tetropium fuscum. The sequence continues at coordinate 120,760 of CAXKVY010000347.1, forward strand.
TAAAACAAAGTTAGATGCTCCTATATAGAGGGAACTTCGGAAAGTAAAAATGTGTTTCCTTTAAATGAAGTCATACGAAAAAATTAACTTTTGCTTTGTTTTCTTCCATTAAACTATTATCATGAAAAATTTAACAAAATAATACAAAACTAAATAAAAAAAATTAAGTAAAAAGAAATAATAACGAATCTAAAAAATACATGTATCTACTATTCTAAAATAATGTTCTCTGGCAAGTTCGAGAAGAAATATCGCTCTAAGCGCAGCAGTGGCGGCTATTCAGGTGAAGTAGGTGAAGTGCCTTTCATCAAAAATTCAGCCAATGATCGAAATAAATCTTTCCTTGTGCACCTAGCCGATTTATTTAATCATTCGTTGTAAAATATATTGCCTATTTCGATAATTCTATTGCTATTACAAACGTAATATGTCACAATCACACGCGACTGTTTCGTTTCCTTGTGAATCTTGTAGACCTCGGCCGGCTGAAGTGAATACTTTAAGACTCCTTGCATTCAAGGTGCAGACTATATAGTGCATTGCCATGGTAACGGTGACGTCACGGTCCATGCTTGTCTCTACTGTCCGGCTTCGATGAAGCTATCGATCGGATTTATTAGTCTGTTCTCTTCACTTGCAGTCATTGCACGGGTTTATTGAATATTCAATGACTGTTGAAAATTAGTAATAATAGTATTTAGCTTTAGCATAGTATAATAATTAAATAATTGTTTGTTAACTGTGTTTTGTGTTAGTGTGCTGACAAAGTGAAAGTCTGAAAGTGACAATTGAAAAATTGAATAAAAACAAAAAACTTAAGAACTAGAATACCTATAGATAAACAAAAAACAATAACAATGAATCCAATTAGCGATATTGTTTGTATTTTATTGGAAACTCCATTCAATCGTTGGCGAATTTAGCGAAAATTATCCTTCCGCAATGATATGATATTTTTTGTATACATGGATTTTTCATTGAAATTCTGAACCGTCAGGAGAACGCGTGACCTTGAAAATGTTAAAATTTTCGCCTGCGGCGCTATCAGGATAGCTTCGCCCCCCCAGGTTATTCTCAGCTCTTCACCTACTTTTATGCCCACGAACCGCCACTGAAACGCAGTGATATGGATTCGAGGTTGTTGATTTTTTCACATCTAGCCACTATGCCCTCCTCTAAAATTGATATGTAATTAAAATAAACAGAGTAACAGAATGAAACAAAGTTTTTTTAACGAAATTTTAATAATAAACTCTGTTTTTTAATATGTAAGTCTCTTCTATATATGTATATATGACTTTGCCCACATAAAACTTTTCCAGACGAACTTCCGTAGAACGAAGCTATTAATACCTCTAATAATATCTCTTTGATCTCAATTTAGCCTATCGCATAGTCTTCTCGATTTCTGTTTCAGTGTCGTATTCATCGTAGGACATTTCGTGTTCCACGCGGAAGTCGCTACTGAGTTCTCTAAAATGTTAGGTTCCGTGTCGTTAAGAATTAGATCGCAAAATAAAGTAATCAGAGTATAGTAAGGTTATTGCATCGCATTTCTAAATATTAATCGTGTCCGAAGTTCCCACCGCAAAGAGTGATACGTTGTTTATCTCTCTGTATAAAAAACAAATCGCGCGATAGTGCTTTGAAATTTTGGTGTAAGATTATATAAATCCTATGTCATCGAACTTACCAAATGAAATTACTATTCATCAATTAAATGTGCTTTACTGGGCAACAGTTATTTTTTCACGTTTTCGAAAACCCCATATTTCGATGGAATCACAAAAATAAAATAAAATGAAATACTACTATCGACAAACCACTCGACACTATGCGACATGGATAATAATTAATAACAGGAACAGAAAAGCCGTACAAAACATTGACATTGATTATGCGCAATGTACTACATAATTTATAATACGCTAGGGTAGGATTATTCAAAGTAACCTGCACTGCCCCGAGTAGCCCCGTTCTACAGTACCTCCTATACTTTTAGCGAGAAGTCACTTGTTTTGTGGACACAGACCCAATACTAAAATCAAAAACAGCATATTTTAAGACCTGATTCCAGAAAATATTTCACATGCATTTGATTTAATTATGTGACTATAATAGTGCGTTCGTAAAAAATAGACAGTAATAGTATATTCACAAAAAAAAGTGTTAAAATAGATAGGAAGTAACCGAAGGAGATGATATAGACAATATATGTATATCAAAATAATTAATTTTTGCAATTGAAGGTAGATATGACTTCTACTGTCTACTATTTACAAACAAGGTATTGATATACCTTAACACCAGTTATGGGTAGTCAAATTTGTAGTAAAAAGAGTAAATATATTTCTAGCTGTTGAGCTTTAATACTGATTACCTAACTGGACATTTTATTTGCATCGGAAATTAGAAAATAATAAGTCACATTAGGCCTTATATTTTACTGTGAATTATTTAATTTAGTTTTGTATTGAATTAAAAGAACTTAGTAATTAAATACATAAACAGTTAAATATTTGATTGAAGTGGGCATCTCTAGGGATTGGCATTGAAAAACTATGATAATAATAATTGACTAAAACTAAATATTTCAATTTAACATAGAGATTATTCAAATAGGGTTACTCTCTAACAGTTACCCTCAATAAATGAAAAATAAATTGTGGCCTTGCCACAAAAGTTTTCAATATGGTGCTGCAGTTTTATGAACAATTCTGTTACTTCACAATACAAAGTTAATAACCTGATCAGTTGTTTTAATATTGTATTCCTATAGAGCGTTCCCAGAACTGCATCTTACTAATATTTGAAAAATATGCAAATAATATTCCTACAACAGTTTGACAAAGGTTTTCTGACACAAACCACTTTCTTCGCAAACAGGAGGGTGGAGAATCCTATTAGCGCGAATGGTGCAGTTTTCAGTTTCTGTTTATATCATTTGACAATGGAATTATTGTTAAATGCAGTTACATACATATTTATTCTCTATTAAATAACGCGTGAAATGAGCTAGTTCCCATCTGATCACAATAAATATAAACCGAGATATGGCCGCTTGAGGTTAAAAAATTTACCTACTTACTAACATTTCCTCTTGTAACAACTTCTTCACGTCGTAAGACAATAATATGCATTTGTAATGAGTTCATAAAGTACATTATACTACGAGGAAAATGAGATTTAATCCGACATAGGTATAGTTTGTAACAGACGTATATGATATGAGATTGAAAAAATGCCGCATCGTCAAAGGGAAACCCGATGTCTTTGATGAGGGGCGCGAGCCTACTTTGATCTCGTCAAAGAGTAGCTGCATCCTTTGCGATGCGGCAGTTTTTCATTCTCATATATGTCTGTTACAGACAATATCTACCTTATATTTTTGTGATGTCACGTACATGATATCAAAGCTGGTCTGGAACACCCCAAACTTGATCCTTTATGTATGTATATCTTATTTATTGCAAAAATGAATGCAAGTAAACCTTAGTGGACAGCCAACTTACCTACTTTTTTAATTTGTAATATCAACGTTGTACATCAGTACAGGTCAACGATATAGGTCAACTAGGCTTAAGTTGACATTAACGAATTGTATGGTCACGCAGAGTTGTATGTATTTTTATCGGATGAGACAAAAAGCTTTATATAATTTAAAAATATATATTTAAAAAAAATGGATACAGAGGTAAAATCGCGTCATAAATCACAACAAATTTCCAAGTGTTGTAATACACTACCTATACAGTAAATTTATTATTGTAAAATATATAAGCATTATTGTCATCCGAGACGACGAAAATCTGGTAAAAGAGGAAACCTCAGAAAGTACAGTTTTTAAAGTTGTCATCGATTGAAAGTTTTTCGCACCTCGGCTTCTATTAGCCGCGATCGCGTGAAATCGATATATTTTGTGTGTAATTTCATAGAAAATAAATAAGTACCTATACCTATAAAGAATAATTTTAAATATAATCCCATTGTTTTAGTTTTTTCAATATTATTGGTATTATTGGTATTTCAGTATTATGGATATTAAATATTATTGGTATTAATTTAGAAATATAGCAAATATAATTAAGAAAAGGAAATGTTATAGTAATATATTGTCAGAATAAAAACATTAGTTAAAGCAAATATAAACATCTTTAACCAAAGAGTTTTTCAAAACAAATATGACAATATGGTTTATCATTTTGTTCCTTAAAAGTGCCTTTATTCAGTTGTTTAAGGCAAAAAGCACAAACGAAATGCTCAGGGTGGAATTTTCTAAACATAGCGGTAACACAACGACCAGATATCGGTTTGTGACAGCCAGCACACAAAGATCCTCTTTTCAAGTGATAATGCGTCTCGCAATACGGATGACCTTCGTGATCGAAAAATGAACCTCCAATGAAGGGTTGCCTGCAATCCTGAAACATAACATTTATAATAATGATATGAATAAAAATTTCTTATGCTGTTTATTATGGTATGTAAAAGGTATGTCTTCATCTCGGTACTGGGAGCATGAACACGGATTAAAAACAGTTCGGCATACATATTGGCAACTGCATATAAATAATTGGTTTTTTACACATAATAAATATATTTTTGTGACAGTCTTATACCCTTCTAGAATTCCCCTTTTATATGTTGTAGAGATGTAAAAATTTTGTTCGTTTAGTGATCGAATAATTAATGTGTCATGATATACATTAACTACCTCCGTGTTTTATAAACCACATCCTATTCCGATTGGTTGAACTACGAAAATATTTGATAGAGATCTCGAAAATGAGTCTGACAACTAGCGCATAATGCCGTCTCAGTTTTATGTTTTTGGTAAATTAAAGCATGGATGGGCCTAGATATACCTAGATATAGAAGGTTAAGTTCCTGTTTATAGTATTATACTGATATAAAATTATAATCATTATGCTAGTCAGGCGCTAAGAAATATTTTGTAGGTATGCAAAAACCGTTGACAGTTATGTATTTATTGGAATGTCTTTGTGAGACCCTCAAGTACCTGACGAGGCGATTTTTACCGGTCAACTTAAAATCGGTTCCGAACTGAACGACAGACGCTTCGTGAGAACACGCTTTCAATAAAAGTTGATCCACTTTTGTTGAACGACAAAAGGTTGCCTGACTGTCAACTTTTGCTTTCGAGTCGGCCTAATTCTATGACGTCATCGAGCGAGTTGAACCTTGTTGAACGTGAGAACGGCCCGTGACGTCAAAAGCGTTGAATTTGTTTCGTTGGAGTATTTTGTTTGTGATAAAAGTGCACGCGAGCAACATAACCTGACATGACATGACCTCACTCATACGAAGATGGCTCCTGTATCCGGCCTTATCTTCGATTGCTAACTCTTTTAGAAGCGTCTGCGAGGCTCCTAATCGGCCCCTTGAGACCCCCGAGACCCCTCACCCAGAATTTGCGTATCTTTTTGAGTATTTATTTTCTCAAAATTATTATTAATTCGGCAAATAAAATATTTTTAATTTCACGGAGACAACCTTGCACAACTTTGCTTGGCGCCATTTTGAAGCAACTGTTAATTCGGCCCGAATATCGTTTCTACCGTCACACAAATCGCTTGCGATTTTTGTTGATCAACATAAATCGTTCCCCCCCCCCCGCCCCCGGCACATACCTGCTCCCAAAATTTGGAGCTGTCAAACCGTCTGTGACGCTTCAGTTATAGCTGCCTAGTTGAATGTTATTCCCATACGCATTAATGTAACATTACAAATATACATATTTCAATTGTTATAAAAACGGTGTTCCGAATTTTGTTTGTGAAATTTGTGGTCGTGAAATAGTACTGTATAAAGAGCAGGAAGAACATCGACAACCCCGTCATCAACACAGGACGTGCTGGCCTATCAATTAAAACGACCCAGCAACTTCAAAACGAAGAAACAGTGAATCTTCGAGTGACTCGTGTTGTTTGTGTTCACTTGATGAAAAACAAAATTACTAAACTTTGTCTTTTAACTGAAATTTCAGCAGCTACGCGGATTTTTAATGCTTCGCGTCGAAAACAAGAACACGCTTTTAAAAAAATATTTATATGTACGAATCACCGAAAGATTTGTTAGGTAGGCAAAAACTTTCATCATCACATATTGTTTTATAGGAATTACTTTCATTATCAAGATCTTCGAGTAGTGAAAGAGGTCGAGCAACAACCAACATCAGTCTAGAACAGTTACTGATTGCTTTTGATAAATATTGTTGGCGGATATAACAGACAGTGTTTCAACGACGCATGACTGCACTCACAGAAGTAGAAGATTATTTCCAATCGTGATCTTAAAACAACGCTAGTGGATAAGTTTGGCGACAAGATTTTATTCTCAAAATGAGAGGGAGAGGGATAGTCTTTGGTTTTTAGACTAAACTAGAGAATAAGACTAGATTCTAGGATAACCGTTTTGTGTGCTAAAGACTGACGATGACGGGAAGAACTGTCGACTACACACCAAGTTTAGAGGTCAAGTTGTGTGATGAAATGTTATAGAGATGCATTGAAGAAATGCACTTTTATGTAAGCCTTATTCAGCATTCAACATTCATAAAGCATTAGCGGCGTTTAGTGATATCTATTTCAGTGTAACTAACAAGCTGACACCTAAACATATTGCTCTAGCGGAATATATTCATCACCTAACTATATAGATCTAAACATATTCTAACAATGTTAAACAACCTTGCTCACTGTGTTAGTTACAAAATAATGAAGGCAATAGACGCTGATAACGTAGTAAATTTTGCGTGATATCAATTAAAAAGAACCCATACCTAAAAATATTATACGCGTTTTTTCATGCAACTGTGGACAACAATGACTTTAATGGGGAGACATTAAATGGCACAGATTCTACGCACATCACAGCCATGGTAGTGTATCAATAAAAAGCTGAAAGAATACTGCATATATTGCTAAACAGAAACCAGCTCAAACGGACAACGATGATTTAAAAATGTTAAACTGTCAAGAGATAGGTATATAATAAATGTTCATATTTCAAATTATTTGGATAGCAGCAGCTTATTAATAGTCCAGTCGTTGAATGTTTTCCGCTCCGAATTCTTTGAACCTTAACCGATTGACGTGAAATTTACGTGAGTAGTTAGTTAGGCTCAAGGAGCAAAAGTGACAGAGCGCCGGGTTGTGCATTTACTCTGAGGGTGGAAGCCACCCCTTTCTTAAGTGTGGAAACGTTTTCACTCAAAACATGCTGTATGAAATTACCTGTAAAATGTTTTTTAGATGTTGTAGATTCAAAATAAGGAGTTATGGTAAAAAAAACACAATCACGTTTTTTCGTACTATTTTAGGTACTGCACAATAGTTTTCTACGGACTTGTTAAAGACATACAATTGAATAAATTGAACTGAGCCGTGTCGAAGACTTATCTCCAGCAGCTACGCTATAAATCATTTATGAATGCTACCACAAAAAAACAGCGCGGTAAAGTTGTTATCTATGGTTCCAACAGTTGCAGCCCTGAATGAACACATTAAAAGTGTTTATATACAATTCCAAATACGGCTCGGCAACAAAAATCTGTCAAAAATCGCCCGATTGATTGGGGGTGGATTAATACTGAAGGATCATTCCATCCAATCGAAATTTCAAGTCTGTGCCAGAAGAGTTACTTAAAATTATATTTTACTCTTGTGGCTGCCGAAGACTCGCATTACATTGTAACGCAACATATGTAGGGCGGTCTGGCCTATGGAGCTGTTGTCTGGTGGCCCAAGAGTCAACAAATAACAGCAAAACTCAAGCTAGGCCAGGTACAAAGAGTTGCCTGTCTGAGCATAACCGGAGCCATGCGAACAACACCAACGAGAGCAATGGAGATAATGCTGTGTCTTCCACCACTAGACCTACATCTAGAAGAAGTTGCTCTGACTACCATGACTCGCCTTAAATCTGTTGGCATACTACCAAATGCAAGCTGTGGCCAAACCAGAAGCCGCCTGTGGACTGAGGCTGTCAGAAAGATACCCCTTTTACAGGCATGTGCAGATGGTATTCCGCCTCGGCTTGTCTTTGATAAACCTTACACCATACATACTACTGGTGAAGACGAGGCCGGCGTTGAAGGTGTAAACTATGTCTTCACGGACGGATCAAAGAAAAAGGATGGAGCAGGCTGCGGTATATATTCCAGGAATCTGCGACTCCGATGCAGCTGGACTATGGATAAAAATGCCAGTGTAGTACAAACAGAACTCGCTGGTATAACCATAGCCGCACAAGAGATTGCTCGCAGAGAAATAACGGGCAAGACAATAAGAATCTACACAGATAGTAGACAATCACTACTGGCCCTGAAAAATTATAAAATAACTAAAGGATCAACATGGGAATGTCACCAAGCACTTGTGAGAGTATGTCAGATGAATAACATCTGCCTGTGCTGGGTCAAAGTACACTCACAATGCAACGGCAATATAGAAGCTGACAAACTGGCCAAGAAGGCAGCCAACCTGAGTATCCTTGGGCCTGGCCCTTCAAGTACGCTACCAGTTGCAGTGAAACTTCAATTAATAAAGGAAAACACCCACATAAAATTTAAGACGTTATGGGATGAAACAAGTAGCTGTCAGCTGGCCAGAAATCTCTTGAGATATCCCAGCGAAAAGACGGCGAGGAAATATCTGGCAATGTCGAGGGGTAAACTGCGATTTGTTACAGGAATCCTAACCGGACACTGCCGGGTAAGGAAACGCCTCTATAATATGAGACAAAGTGACACACCCATCTGCAGAGGATGTGAACAAGAAGATGAAACGATCGAGCATGTACTTTGCCAATGTCCCGCCGTGTCATCGACCAGAGAATCCATATTGGGGGAACGTTGGCCTTCTATGGCCAATTTGAGGGCAATGCCCCTGGGCAACATCATCACCTTTTGTACAACATTGGGCTGGTCGATGACCTAGGGAGACATTTCCCTCACGGAGGAAGCACAAGGGGCCCAATGGGGCCTAAGTGCAGCGGATCTCGATCCGCACTCCGGACATATTCCAGATGTAGTGCGGTCGGATAGCATTAAAAATCATAAAAATATTTCAGTGCTGGCGGCGAACGTGCAATTTTGCATGTCAATAATATCTATGCTAAAGATCAAAAAACGCCCCAGACCCCGAATATTCCGGACTTCCCACTACCGGTAATGGCGTCATCAAATGAGGGGTCGACAAATTGGTTTTAGGCATAGACTGTTCTCCTTAAACGCCATATTTCTTATTACAAAATTTAAATGTGTTTCGTATACTAAAGCAAAAGGTATGTAATGTTTTTTATCATTATTTTTTTTTAATACGTTGGCCAATATTCGTGTTTGGGATTAATTTGTATTAATGCCAAAAAATATTTGTATCCTTTGAGTCAAAAAAAAAGAAACAAGTTTACATCATAGAAACAAGTTTACATCATTTTTCTTTAATAAAAAAAGAAACATTTAAAATTAATAATTTTCAGTAGAAGGTCCTTCACATGTGCCTAATTGCGTACACCGGAGACCGCTTTTGACAGATTTGCATACAGAACACCTTTGTTTGCAGCTATAGGCAATTAATTCCGGAATAGTGGACCACAATGGCTGAAATCCGTTCTTAGTTTTTTCCCATCACCAAATACCGGGTGAAGGAGTCTGATACTCTTTTTCCAAACAGTTCTTCCATATAAGCGCTTGAAGAGTGGCTCGCTTAATATGTTGGAGTAAAGCATTTTCCGTTGGCGGTATATTCTCAATTGGTCTACTTTTTTTAATAAAAAGAAATCTTCTACAGTCATTAACTTGATTTAAGGGATATGTTGCATCATAGAAAAGAATTACAAATCTTTGTACGATACGCATAATATCTTTATCATATCTTCATCAGGCTGTTCTCCAATTAGAAGTTGTTCAAAAGCGGAATTAATATTAGGATTTGCCATCCACATCCTCTAAGCTCCTTTCTTGCTTACACCACAAAATGAAGACGCGGTATCACAACTTATTACAGAACGAAATATCGGCAGAAAGCTACGGATCTCCTGTGATAAATGAGAACATAGGTCATGGATACCTATTAACCTACGATTTTTCCCTGTTCCAAAATCAATCCAAAGTTGCTGAATATTTTGAAAATTTGAAAAGGCCGATATTGCAATAACCACAACATCCGAATCTACCGTTTGAATGCTAATGCAGTTGTGGCCATTATCGGCTGCATGCTTTGCATGATGAAGAATGCGTCCATCTGCTTCTTTATGCCATGCGGATGAAATAGCTGATAGATCTAAATCTGCTGTAGACGATATTGCTCTTTCCTCAAGAGTACAGACTATTGTTTTTCTTTCAAAATATTCCTTTGCTAGCTGTTCTGCCAAGAAAGTAAACAACTGTTACAAGTAAAACGTTACAATATGTCACGGTGGCCGTCGCTAAACAACAAAACACAATGAATGAACATATGAAGTAAATGCGCATTAAAATCTACAGCAGGCCTGGAAACAATATTCTCAATGGCCGCCTCAAGGTTAACCACTTCGGCTGGGAGCGACGCGACACGACGTGACCTGAATTTAATCAGATATAGATACTTGTATCTAAGTACCATATAAAACATATTTAATGTTGCATTTTGTTAAGACTATGGTCCTTATATAAGGCATGGTTCATGCCCTTGCGCATTTTTCGACACTTATTTTGATGACGTATGATATCTAAAAGGGCATGTTCGCCGCCAGCACTGAAATATTTTTATGCTATCCGACGTAATTTTTTTTATTATAATATTTTTACAATATTTTCGTTTATTAATTTAGGCATAGGGGGTGGTTTTTAAGGATTGAAAATTTGGAATACATCGCAAATCAACTTAGAGAACATGAAAGAAGCTTTATTTTACATAATTAAATAAGATGTGAATCCATAAAATGCTTACACCTGCATTTTTTTAAAGCACAAGTAAGATGAGCCTTATTACAAATTTCCATGAGAATCGATGGAGCTTCAAAGAATTCAGAGGTATGAAGACTATTTTTACCTCAACAGCTTGACTATAAGCCACGAGTTGAGTAATGTTCATGTTCAACACGAAAATAATTTCTCCAATTCGACTATGAATAACGAAATGGGAAGCTGCAAGGTGCAAAAGGCAAAACCGCCTTGGCCAAATTCTTTAATCAAGCCTTGCAAAGGTAATGATGATTGCAGAACAGTGTCATGTAGTTGAAACAAAAACATTAATTGTATATCTTTGCAAATGTATCCAGAATAATGGTCAAAACTTACCTGCATAAGAGTAACATTTTGTAATTTTTCATAATTAATTAAAAACCACTTATTTTTTATGATTATCATATGATTAAATCTATAATATATTATGACAATGTCGTTTATCATTTTATAAATTATAGTTAGAGAGTCGCAATGGTAAATAATTACGGTATTTTCTACCATGAATACCAGAAATATTTATTCATGTCGAATATGAGAAACATTAATATTGTTATAATAGTGATGCTCCAAAAGAACACAGTTGCCGGTAGTGCGGTTACACAAGTGCGGGTGAAAGTGTGCTAATATTAAACACAGACAAAATGACGACATGCGCGCCCTCTTTAACAGACACACACAGAAAGTGTTCTCTGTTCTGTGACAAGACAACACATGAATGTAATGGCGTCAAATGTGCCGGTAAACCTGTAACAATATATATCCAAATATATCCAGTCAATCAGTTGTGTATTGTTTATTCTTTCAAATATGGCCATGAGTAAGTTCCCTCCGACTCGCTTTGCAGATTTGCTATTGCTCTGAAGAATTGCTATCGACATAGTTTTTACAACTTAAGAGGTGAATTATTATATTTTTTTGATTCAAGGGATACTAAAATGTTACTGTCAGAAACAATAGAAAGTCGCGCGTGGGTGCCAGAGAGCCCTTAACATTGCGCATGTGCGTATTACGCATGTGCGGCTGTCTGGCAGCCACGTATGGTGGTGCATCTCTTCTTGCTTAGTATTGCATATCTGCCGATTTTCCGATATCTGCCGATTTACAGAATGCGAAAATTAATTTCATTTACATGGACGATAACAGGACAGGCTATACATGGCACGTATTTTAAATGAGTTTTTTGCATTATCATCAGATTTAAACCCCATAAAACAAATTTGGGATGTTTTACAGATAGGAATATATTCGAAACCATCAACATGGTAGCTCTTGTAGAAGAGTGGAACAAATTTCAAATGTGATAATAAATAATTTGGTTCAGAGCATGCCACAACGTTACAGAGAAATAATAACATCCAGAGGTGGGCAAATCCAAGAAGACTAGAACAAGGAGACCGAGCTCGCGTGTTTCCGGCGGCACAAAATACGTCGAAAGATAAACTTAATGGCGGCGGACTCTTATCTGCGCAAAGCGGAACAGCGCACAATTGCGCCTTAGCCTGAGAAAGCTCATTGGCGCTGGGAAAGCACGAAAGCTAACCCCCGTGAAAACACATTAGCTGGGAACGCACGTAGGCTGACGGAGACTCCCGAAGCTAGGTAGGAGACCGCTCACAGCGCCGCTAACCCCCTAGCGGATTTCGACGCGGATTTCGAAGCGTTTCTAAAAGTGCGACTTGACATGTCAAAATTAGAAAAAATATTTTATTGGACCCCTAAATCCTTTTGACCGAGAAACAATCATAGATACATTATACATTATATTGTGCACATTCCAAAATGAAATTGATATATCACGAACTCATTGTACTGGAAGATTTAGATTTAATTCTAGACAAAATAAAAGGTAGGTATGTCAGAATATCGGCAAGAAAGATGAAATTTTCATGATTGTCGAAGGTAAACCTGCAGGTAAAAATAATTTTCATCATAGGATTAGTGAAACTATTACAGGAATTATATAACAAAACATAATTTGTCCATCTTAACCAAAGATGTTTCAGACCAAAATTTCTCATTCTTTAAAATTGTCAAATTCGTTAAAAGACAAAAGCCTGTAGAAATAACCATAGTAATATCCTAAACTATAGGTTGGTTATCTGGATGTAGGTTAGTTATCTGGAATATATGGAAATTGTAGTACCTATAGGATAGGTGACATCTATTGTAAAAATAATTTTTAGGTACCTATGGACTAAATCGCATATTTTATAGATACCTACTTGGAAAGTAAGGTTTTATAAAATCTTTCAGCAAGATGTTTCCTTGCAAATTTTATACTTTTATGTTGATGTTTTATGAAGTTTATGTTATATTTTACGTTACGTTATGAATGTCTTATGAATTTTATGTTATTTTATTTTATGTTTTACGTTATGTTTTATGAATTTTATATTTTTATGTTTGTGGAGAAATAATATATCATCGTTAATGTGAGCAACCCAACACGTTAGAAAATTACTTCTATATTGATAAATCAAATTTAATTGTATTCATAATCTTAACTCATAATCATAATTAGTCATAATATGCCCAAAAAAGTGAGACAAATTCAATTTGAATTTCTATTCAAGTCTATCTTGTGACGAAATACATGGGAAATATCTGCTAATAAAATAGGTAGGAATATTGCCCACGTATTATCAGATATTCTGTCTCATTAAGGTAGTTGGTATAACAAAAGGATTAACCATTTAGGTGCTTATTCTGCGGCAAGGCGGATTATGTTATGGAAAGTATGTTATGTTGTGAATCTCTGATATGTAATTTCGTACTCCACATCAACCTACTGTATAAATTAGGTCAAATACTGCCTTCGTTTCTTTACTATGTGCCCCCCTTTTCAGTCGCATGCTCGATACTAAAACTCGCGAATAAGTGTATACCAGTACAAAACAGTATAAATCAATATTTTTTTTGGTGTCCATATAAATATTTTAAACCCGTTTTTAAAAAAAAATCTTAAATATTTTGCATCTGAAATTATTAATTTTCTTTCTGTATTACGCTTAATAGCATAAGCGAAATATTTTTATATTAGAAAGAGACTATAAGTAAAAGCGGGATAATTTTCACGTGTTCCAATAATGCTGTGTAGGCGGAGCATACTAAAAATAAATTCGGCGTTACTCGAGTTAAGCTAAATGTATCAAGAAGCTGCATAATTCGATTTTCTATCTAGCTGACCTAATAAAATAATGAACACCACAACAGTCATAAAAATAGAAAATATTTCAAAATATATTTCTGAATGTTCCAATAAAAATTTATGAGATCATTACAAACGCAATGCCTGCTAAAAATGTATGCTATATACATATAGTCCCTTTCGTTCGGTTTGTTTTTGTATTTTTCTTTTTGTTTTTATTTTAACCTTTATTATCTCAATAATATAACAAATACAACATTTTATGGAGGTAAACATTAGTTTTAGAAGGGGCATCGCTTAAAGGGGGGCATTAACTGTAGGTGTAAGCTCGCTTTAAAGATGGTGCTTAATGTAATATAGGGGCATAGGTTTGGGCATATTTATTCATCCTCCTCTTCGTCAGCTCCAATGCAGGAAGGGCATACGGGTTTACCTTCGACAGCATAAAATGATTTTCCTTGAACTGCTAACTTGCAATCCTGGTAATATAATGATTAAGTATACAAGTGTAGAAGAGTGTTTATTTATTTAGGGGAAAAATGTGTAATTGGAGTTTGTTTTTAAAGAAATCTCTGGAAATATGAAATTGAGATGATACTTACTCTGCATACAAAGCAATCAGGATGCCATTGAGAATTTAAAGCAGAAATATAATTCTCCATTATGGCACGATTGCAAGCTCCACATTTTGGCGCAAACATGTCGAAATAATCGTCCCGACAGTATGGTTTGCCCTCGCGTTCGTGAAATCCATCTTCGCCGAATTGTTTTCCACATTGCGCACAGAAAAAGTGATCCATGTGCCATGTTTTTTCCAGCGCTGTTACGCATTTCTGTAGAAAACAGAGATTAGTTAATGCTGCAAGAAATTACTGGGAAACGTACGTCTAAGATTGGGCCATTACAGTACGCGCATCTTGGGCTGAATAAATTGTGATAATCTGGTTCACAATAGGGCTTTCCATCGCGTTCGAAGAAGTTCCTAGTTCCAAGTTCTTGAGTGCAGTGGGCACAGGTGAAATGTTCAGGATGCCATGTTTTACCTAACGCTGTGATTACTTGACCGACGATGGGCTTGTCGCAGGCGCTACAACAACCCTTTTGGCTAGTATTTACCCCTTGGCGGCTCATGTCTGCTTGGAGGTTGCCAAGCATGGAATCCAAATTCTGTTTCGGTGGCGTCGCACTCTGCGACTGAGTAGCCTTTGTTGGTTGGGCGTACTGTGAGTCGGACACCTTCTGATGCTGTAGTCCTTGATTTACCTGTAATAAAAAAAACTTTTAAGTAAGTACGCATGCAATATTTTCAAATTTTTAAGATAGAAAGACAACTAACCGCTCGCGATATTGTGGACTGGATACTGGCAAGGATTATTCATTCCCGATGAAGGAGAGAAAAACCCCACGCTTTCCCCCTCTATGAATGCCCGAACCACTCCCTCCCAGGGCCACGAAAACAAGAACGTATTAACCGTCATCTCTCTCATTACTGCCGTTTATAATAAGATGGAGACCATGGTATTTTTAAAACTATTTCTTACATGTAAGCTATTTGTGGAACAGTAAAACTTATTATGTCAAACATTATTAAGTATGTCGTATTATGTCATATCACCATAATGCATAAGTATAACCTAGCTAGGATTTAAAAAGCAAAATATTTAATAATAATCAATAGTCACAAAATTATCCCCATTATACTAAATATTTATTTAAATATAATATTTAGTATAATAGGCACATAAAGAAAGAAATCATGGTAGGTACAAATGGTAGGTACATAAAGAAATAAATCAAATATTTACATTAATTGGTTACCACTTACTCTCATACATTAAAGAAAATAGATCATTTTTCCTAACATAGTGAGTCATAAATAATATATTTAAACTCCATAATATTATTGGTTGATAAAGTTATATAATATTAAAAATACACGACGTTAACTACAAAATACTACCAAATATTCAGACCTATTTAAAATTACTCATATTTCACCAGGCCGGCGGCATTGCTTGTTGAGACCTAGAAGAGGTTAAAGTCGCTATTAATAACCCTGGTCGGTAGCAGCTACTCGCTAACAGTGTTTGCGTGGTACGAGTCTAAATAAAGTCATTTATTATCAACTTAGGCCGCCATGTAAACACGAACTCCATACCAAGACAGATAATATACATACATATATATATATATATATATATATATATATATATATATATATATATATATATATATATATATATATATATATATATATATATATATATATATATATATATATATATATATATATATATATATATACACTGCGCAACTTATTTAACGCACAACCAAAAAGTTAACTCAAATTTGACGTTATGTATTTTCGACAATTTTTGTTCGTTTTGGTCGATTTTTTTTTTCAAATTGTAGATTTTTCTCTTAGGAATATCACTGTCTTAGTTGTTTTGGTAAAACGATTGATTTTGATATTATACCAGATGCTATAAAAATGTTATGTTTTTTTCCGAAATTTCAAAACGTCCTGTGGGCTATACAAGGCATTGCAAGTTATTGCAATTATAGCCAATTTAAAGCCTCATGTTTTTTCTACATTTTCTTTTTTTATTCATATGTTTATCTCTGTTACTTCATGAAATACACCGTTTTGAAACACCATATGCTTTTATTCACATGAAATGCATTTATCGGACAACTCAAACAGCTAGCAAGCTATGGAAATCGAAGATTACACGTCATAAACTGACAACTGTATCATTAGTTTTTTGTTGACAGTCCAGCAATAATTAGTGAATAATGGAACGCCAAACCAGAAATTTAACTCGTGATGAATGTGTTGAGGCAGCTACATTACATGGTGAAGGGTGGAGTTACAACTGCATAGCTGGAAGGTTGGGAGTGTCTCACACAACTAGCGAGAGACAATTCAAAGGTACGCGGAAACAGGAGAACATTCCAGACGGGCCGGTCAAGGTAGATCTCGTGTTACCTCTGCTATCCAGGATCGCTTTTTAAGAGTAAATGCTGCAAGACAACGATTTATAACTGCAACACATTTAAGAGCACAACTTCAAGACGCAGGTGGTCCACTCATATGCGTTCAAACTGTACGCCGACGACTGAGGGAGGCAAATTTAAGACCCAGGATTGCTGCTCGAGGATCCGCATTAACAGTAGATCATCGAAGAGCCAGATTGAATTTTGCCAATGAGCATGTTAATTGGATGGAAGCAGATTGGGAACGTATTCCTTGGACTGATAAGTCAAGGTCCAGTTTGTATAATTGTGACAGACGTAATCGCGTCTACCGAAGACCCGATGAGCGATACAGTCAATGCAATTTTTTGCACACAACTTTATATGGAGGTGGATTCGTCATGGTGTGGGGCGGAATATCTTTGACTGGGCGAACGGACTTGGTAACTGTGAATGGAAATCTCAATTCTGACAGATACATCAGAAGCACATGTTTTGCATTATGCCCCCTATATAGGACCCAATTTTTTACTTATGCAAGACAATGCGCGTCCCCACACGAGTCTTATCGTTGGAAATTATCTTGAAGAAGTAGGAATTGATCACATAGACTGGCCAGCCCGTAGCCCCGACCTTAACCCCATTGAACATGTTTTGGATTTTATCGGTCGGCGGTTACGAAGTGAGGGACGACAAACCCAAAATTTACAAGAATTGGAAGGACGCCTAGTCGAATTATGGAATGGCCTAGATCAGAACCTAATCAGAACTTTGGTTTTAAGTATGAACCAAAGATGTCGGGAGGTCATTCGCGGAAGGGGTGGAAACACCAGATACTAATTCTCTATTTACTTTTGTTTTGTTTCCTGTTATTCTTTGTTTTATTGATTAAACCAATCCATTTTTCTAGGTATGTTTTTTGAGTTTTTGTCCTTTTAAGACCTTTTTCTCTTCTAAAACACCTTGCATCTCTCAATAAATTATAAGATATCAAGGAAAACAGAACGCAAAATGAGGCATTGAACCAGTATAATGAGTAATAAATAATGAGCACTTGACAAAAAAGAAAGTTAATAAATTTAATAAAAATCACGTCAACTCAAAAATTGGATATTTTATGAAGTAACAGAGATAAACAAATGAATAAAAAAAGAAAATGTAGAAAAAACATGAGGCTTTAAATTGGCTATAATTGCAATAACTTGCAATACCTTGTATAGCCCACAGGACGTTTTGAAATTTCGGAAAAAAACAACATTTTTATAGCACCTGGTATAATATCAAAATCATTCGATTTACCAAAACAACTAAGACAGTGATATTCCTAAGAGAGAAAAACCTACAATTTGAAAAAAAATCGACCAAAACGAACAAAAATTGTCGAAAATACATAACGTCAAATGTGAGTTAACTTTTTGGTTGTGCGTTAAATAAGTTGCGCAGTGTATATATATATATATATATATATATATATATATATATATATATATATATATATATATATATATATATATATATATATATATATATATATATATATAATCGATCCATCTGTGAGATGTGCTACTGAATTTCAGCTCAATTTTAAATTTTTACCCTGTAACAGGTGTACCAATTACATTGGATTTTTGCATAACGTTTGCAACACTCTGTGGTAAGTGCAAGCAATAAAAAGATGAAATTTTGGTACAGAACTTTAGCGTAGTCTCTTCTTAACAATTAATTTAATTAATTCACGTCAATATCTCTATTAATAGGGAATATATGATTAATTAAAATAATGATGACGCAGTTTTTCCATTTATAATTAACATTAACTATTAACTTCACAAACAAAGAACCAACATACAAAATTTCTCGATAATGAATGTAACAATATTTCAAAATTAACAACAAAAATAAAATTTAAAAAATCAGTTAATATCTTGTATTGCCTCCACGAGCGAGAATTACAGCTTCCATGCGTCTTGGCATCCCCTCAAATAAATGACGAATGGCACCTTGGTCACATTCATCCCATGCTTGTACGACAGCTGCACTAAGCTCCCTCAGGTTCACAGGAGCAGGAAATTGGGCTCGAACACGTCTTCCTACCATGTCCCAAACATGTTCGATAGGGTTAAGATCTGGGCTTCTTGCAGGCCACACCATACGGTTAACATCAACCTGATCCAAATACTCGGAAACGATTCTTGTCACATGTGGACGGGCATTATCATGCATTAGCATGGAATTGTTTCTAATAAAAGGGACAAAAGGCACAGCATGTGGTTCCAAAGTGTCAGTAATATACCTATTAGCAAGATTAATTCCTCGCCACACGATAATTGAGCCACCACCAAAACTGAGCCTTGGCACAATATGGCACTCTGCAAACCTTTCGCCACCTATTCGCCATACTCTGTGACGGCCATCTGGAGATAACATACAAAATCTCGATTCATCAGTAAACAGGATTTTACCCCATTCCTCAATTTTGGTGTTCACGGGCGAAAAGAAGGCGCTGTCTACGATGTTATCTAGTCAGCAATGGGCCATTGGCAGGTCTTCTTGCCTTTAAGCCAACTTCTTTTAGCCTTCTTCTCACAGTTCGTACACTAATATATACACCACGTACATGTTGTAAAGCATTCCGCTCACTAACTGAAGTAGAGTCCCTGTTTCGTAGTATTCTTAGGGCTAAAAAACGGTCATCCTGTTGAGCTGTACATCTTTTTCTTCCTGATCCCATTCTTCTGGTGTATTCTCCAGTGTCTCGAAACCGTTCCACGGCTCGTTGAATACTACATCTCGAAACACCTAGGACTTGTGCCGCATAGCATTGTGACCGCCCTTCCTGTATTAAAGTTATGGCTATGGCGGCGCCAGTTGCACTTAAGACCATTATTACTTTTTATTGTTTACCGTTACTTTGTTATAATTCAGACCAAATCGCAGCAATTAACTTAGAAACACTAGCAACACTTTCCAAAAAAAAAAACAAACGAATATGCTAAAGTAACTTTGCAAAAACCCATTGGCAATTTCATTGAAAATTACCATGACACATAGTCATTATTTTAAATAATCATATCTTCCCTGTTAATAGAGATATTGACATGAATTAAAAAATGAATTGTTAAGAAGAGACTACATAACGTATTTACTAATTTTCATCTTTTTATTGCTTGCACTAACCCACAGTGTTGCAAACTTTATGCAAAAATCCAATGTAATTGGTACACCTTGTATATGGTCAAAATTTAAAATTGAGCTGAAATTCAGTAACACATCTGCATTCCGCACGAACAAACCTACAATTTAAAAAAAAATCATGTAAATGGAACCTTAGGAAAATATTTTCAAATGAATTTTTGGTAAATTTTAGATGGATCGAATTTTGTGCCTCTCGAGTATATATATATATATATATATATATATATATATATATATATATATATATATATATATATATATATATATATATATATATATATATATATATATATATATATATCGCGTGAGGAAGGTGGTCGCGTGAATTGTGATAAACGGGAAAATCTAATCATACAATACCGTAAAAACTTTAATCTTTTAGTCTTATATTATGTTGATAACGAGGAAAAAAGTGCGGAGCAAAGACAAAATTATGATAAATAAATAAATGAAAAATGTACTAGCAATGAAATATTATACCTCCAAACTACACAGCTACAATATTAATGGACAAGACAAAGAACAGCAATTAATAAAACAACCTCCGGTAATGCCACAGCAAATAACAAATGTAGTAAGTACCTCAATTTCAAGCCCAACAGCCAAATTCCAACACAACGCATCATATACAACCTGTACAATCTAATGAATGCTCAACCAAATCAAAACGTTAAATAAACCAGAGTTTCCACTTATAATAAACAGTTTCGGCAAGAAACAAAAAAAGTAACTGAAATAACCAAATATAATTGGCAAACAATCAAAAAAAGAAAAAGATTAAACTTAATGCCAGACTCAAACGAAGATTGAAGTGCATATTTGAATTTAGCACTCAAAACAGATTTGAACAGCTCTCAGATGTATCAGATGACGACTCACCGACCCAAACAAACGTGCAAAACACCAACAGAAATCGACAAAACAAACAACCAAAAGATCCCAAGCCGCCGCCATATTTATGTCTACGGGATGACAACCTATGGAAAAATAGCTTGATATAGCAGAAACACTAGAAGAAGAACAATACTAATGTAAAACGATCAAATAATACAGTTAAAATCAAAGTAACTACTCCGGATTTCTAACAACTAATAAAACAGCTCCAACATGATCAAGTCATACGTAGCCGCACGTACATCGAAGATCATAATATAAACAATGAACATATGAATTACAAATCCAAATGAGTTAGATCCAGCAACCCAGTATTTTACTACCCTAATTCAAGAAGCTGTATGGTACTTGAGTACCATGCGGCGACCTATGCACCCATATCAAAAAATAATACAGGAAACATACATAATATCCCTTTGCATGTACTGTTTGTAACATCGAAATATGACACAAAAATTTTCAAAGGATACCCACAATTGCCGCAATGGAAAATCGGGGCAGTATAACTTTTCTTACAGCAAGCTAAAATCGTCACTATAAAGGCGCTTTCATTCAATAAGTTGTTATGTTTTGATAGAATACTAATAACTAATCAATTTCAACACATAACCCATCAAAATAATACACTAAATTAAAGAATAACTGTATTACTTTTATTTCAAGAATTATAGTTGACCCCACTTTACCATAAAACGTTAGATGGTATTAGGCAATTTAGGGATCCAAGGAATGCCAATGATGCCGATGTGACACGACCGCGGAACGGGTAAAATGGATCCGTAATGAATGGGGAAACATCTTATTCTGCATCACATTCACCATCGAATTATTTTATGGTATGACGAAAGGTATATATTGTGATCAATATTTTGTTATACTACATGATAATGTCATAATGTGATGGGCGATGTATATAAAATCATTTGTTTTGCATTAAATTCCTGGAAATCGGTTATGCTTGACAACGCTGTTAAAAATGCGCTAGCAGGCGTGAAGAGATCGATAGCCTCATTACTTTTCTTACTTACATTAGTCATTACTTTCATTAAAAAGCCTCATTACTTTTTTGCTCGGGTTTTTATGTCTCATATTTCTATGTTACAAACTATACACGAACTCGTAGCCGAAAAACGTAGAGCACGAAGCGGATGGCAGAGATCCAGAAACAACGCTGAGAGAATCATCTACAATAGACTAAAGCGCAAACTACACAACACAATCTGGATAGCGACAAAAAATTTTTAGCGACCCCAAATATCGATAACCCCTAAGAAACCCTGTCAACAGCGATTCTGTAATTCCCTGACTAAGAATCTGTAATCAGTTTTAAAAATTCAAAATGGCGGGTTAATTTGGATGAAATTCGGTAACCATTGTTATTGAGACTATAACTACAATTATCAAATATATACAGGGTATCCCACTAAGGTTGGCGAGCTACGATATTGGGGAATGTATAATAATAATAATATAGCTTACTTAGTGATTTATTGGAGCTGTTTATCCGTTTCAGTTTTTTTTACGTTTTCGTAAAAAAGTAAAAGATCAGGAACAGGAACTTTTTATAAGTTTACCGGAAGAGCATAACGGAAGCCACATTTTGACGCCAAAGGGGGTTCGATATATATTTATTTTATTGTTATTCGCAAATCATTGAGCCAAAAATATATATCGAATTGAATACAAGTACAGGCAGCTAATTATTCTGGTCGATGGCATTTTGCTAGAAATATTTTCTCTTTGTCTAGATGACTGCGTCAAACTGGACAAGTCATCCAGTTCCAGCACCCAGAAGAAATAGGTAAGTTAGAAATAGAACAATGTTATTCACGTTCTTACCTACGTCCACGTTAATCCTCATTTGACTACCTACAATAATTGTATTTGACTTGGGCATAAATAAAACATCAGTGCATAGAATTTTAATAAATCATAGCCTGCATCCCTGTCATATTCAACTACATCTGGCTTTATCGGAAACATATGAAAATAGATTACATTATTGTTACTGGCTTAGAGCCAGTTTTAGAGCCGGACCCCATATAATTGATGGACATGTAAATGCGATATCTATTATGATATTTTGACAAATCGATTACCAGTTCCATGGTGTTCCATTAGCAGCCGGGAGAAAGATGTGTTTTCAACTTTTCTCGTAGATTTTTTTTGGATGGAAGGTTTCCCTACGTCTAGATCGAAATATCTTTCCGCCTAGGTCATCGGATCTTATCGTTATTGATTTCTATTTGGGGCGAAAAAATTAAGACACTGTGTTAAACTCGCCCTACCACTGTAAAAAATATGCTTGCCGGCTTTACGGTGCACGCAGCGAAGGTTGAATTCCTGGATTGAAAATAATGGTAGGAAGCATTTCGAACATAATTAATTGTTCTTTTGTTACATTATTATTTATCACTCAATTGCGTGGATCTCTTCGTTAGCGCCGTGTTCCTCAATTCATTATTTATTTTTGGTTCACTAATTTGCGAATAATTAATAACAAAAAGAGATATCGTACCCCTTTTTGCGTAAAAATGTAGATACTTTTATGTTCTTCAGAGTAATAGGAAATATTTCTGAGAGAAATGCATCTCTATGGTTTGGTCTATAGATTGTGCCCCCTTGCCTTTACCGTACCTCACCGACCTTTGTGCGACACCCTGTATTGTTTTATAGACGTAAGATGACGGAGTCAAGAAAGCAAATTTTTTTAAATGAACCGATTTGACTGAAGATCGGTATCCGGGGGGTTTGTAAGGTCCACGACTAAGAATCTGTTTTATCAGTTTTAAGAAATTCGGCATCTAATGACAGCAATACAATTCTTAATAATTATGTAGAAAAAAAATAACGAATTTGCCTTCATCGAAGTTACATTAGAACAAACTGAAAAAAATATTTAGCAACTAAAATCTTGTGCTAAAGGCTCTGACGACATCGATGTAAAAATGATTTTGCTTGTCTCTCCCCACTTGAATAACCATCTAACTTTTCTTATCAATACGTGCCTCTCTCACGGGTTGTTACCAGCAGCCTGGAAAAACGCAAATGTCAACTCTATTCCTAAAAACCAAAATCCCACCCATATAACTCACTTCACACCTATTAGCATTCTACCTACCTTGTCGAAAATCCTAGAAAAAATTGTTTCTCAACAAGTAAACGCCTACCTTAATGATTATAATAGTTTACCTGTTACTCAGTCTGATTTTAGATCACAACACAGTACTTGTACGGCAATGCTAAAAGTCACAGCTGACATATTTAAAGAAACCGATGCTAATAACAATGTTTGTCTTATACTTTTAGATTTTAGTAAGGCCTTCGATACCTTAGATCATACAACCCTCTGTTTAAAATTAAAATATTTCGGTTTCTCGGAAATAGCAGTTAATTTTTTCCGAAATTATCTTACTGGTAGGCGCCAGAGAGTGATTTTGAACGATTATATATATATCTGAATTGACACAACTAAAGGGGTTCCTCAGGGTGGTATTTTAGAACCTCTACTATTTTGTATTTACACGGCAGATTTTTATAAGTACCTTAAATATTGTCAGTCGCATCAATACGCTGACGATACTCAGGTATATTTTCCCTTTAGTTTTGAAACTTTACCCTTGGCTGTGATGAAAATTAATACTGACTTAGACACTATTTCTGAAGTATCTTTAGCTCACAAGCTTGTGTTAAATCAATCTAAAACTGAATTGTTAGTTTTCGGAAGCAAGAAAGATCTTGTTATTAACGACCCTCTCTTCAATATTATGTTAAATGGCATCGTATCGTTCCCAGTGAAAGCTGTAAGATTTGTGTTTATGGCTGGACACCTCTCTTCGATTTTCTAAACACGTAAGTCATCTTATACAAAAATCATTTGCCAAACTTAAGGTGTTATACATGCACAGAGACTACCTTAGTAATCGAGGTTAAGCTAAAACTGTGGGACTCCTTAATATTATCCACTTTATCATACTGTGATATTGTCTATTGGCCTGCCTTACTGTGTGAAGACAAAAAAAGCCTGCAGGAGATTCAAAATGCATGTTTGAGGTACAGTTAATATTTGCAAAAATTTGATCATATCTCACCGAATTTTCAGTCTTCCAAGTGGTTAAACCTGAGGGCAAGATTTAAATTGCATTTATCTTGTATGTTATTTAAGATTTTTCAAAACAATAAACCTAAATATTTAGTCTCCAAGCTGGTAAAACATTCTGATATACATAGACGCTCAACACGTTATCGCGATCAACTTTGTATCCCTAAACATAGAACTACTCAGTTCCAGCGGTCTTTTAGTTATAATGGTAGTAAGATTTTCAATTTAGTATCTAATGATGTCAAATCCTTTTCGTCTGTATATTCTGTCAAAAAAACTGTTAAGAAACATAATGTTAGCTGATAGACAGACTGTTTAATTGTAAGAATATCATTATTATTATTAATTTTTGTATTCACCTATGTTGACTTTTAGAAGAGAAACAATGTTGAATATCGCCTTCTCTCATATATATATATATATATATATATATATATATATATATATATATATATATATATATATATATATATATATATATATATATATATATATATATATATATATATATATATATATATATATATATATATATATATATATATATATATATATATATATATATTAAATATTGTCTTTGTGCTGCCCTATATATAAAAGCTCCTACGCCAGCTCCTTCATGGTCTTTGACCATGAGGAGTAGGGGATCCGAACTCCTGATAATTTAGAGGCCGTGTCCAGAGTTACTCTGTTGTGGAGACACTCCAATCCTTATAATAATTATTATTATTATTATTATCTACAAATTATATGGAAACTTTTAGTATCCTCATCGGATTCCAGTTTTTATAAATGTGAAATGTTTGTAAGGTCGCCGACTAAGAATCTGTTTTATCAGTTTTAAGAAATTCGTTAGGGCATCTACATATTATATGGAAACTTTTAGTGTCCTTATCGGATTCCAGTTTTTATAAATGTGAAATTTTAGGATAGGCGCACCACACCCTTATAGAAAGTCTTTATAGGTAGAAAGTTTTAGTCATAGAAACCTGAAAATACTGTTATTTGTAATTTTATTATACACTCCTAGTGAATTTAGTGCAACTTTTAGTTTTTTTACCTTCCATCAAATAAGTTGCTAACGCGATTTTTAAGCAAGGACTGTAGATTTAGTCTATATGGGTCATCCATAAAAACGACGTTTTTTTGACCATTTTGGACCCGCTCCC
Source organism: Tetropium fuscum (assembly GCA_964058915.1). NCBI lineage: Eukaryota > Metazoa > Arthropoda > Insecta > Coleoptera > Cerambycidae > Tetropium > Tetropium fuscum. The sequence continues at coordinate 147,213 of CAXKVY010000347.1, forward strand.
TTCGTGTCATATTAGTCATATATAAATCAAGTTGTACATGCATTTGTTCATAAAAATGTTGCCAAATCAATAAAAAGAGAATACAAAATTTTCCCGAATTTGTTATAAACAATTTAAGAGCATTTGTTCATAAAAATACGTCTTAAATAATGAAAACCGAAAATATTTTTTCCGAAATTGCTAGACCAAAAAAAAAATGTGTTTAGTTGAAAAAGCATTGTTCATAAAAATACTTAAAAAATAAAATCCTAAAACAAGAAATTTTTCCAAACTCGTAGGTATATATGTTACAATTTAGTTGTACAAGTATTTATTTATAAATATTATTCTTGAACAATAAAATTTAGCTATATTTAGCCTAAGATGATTTGTCTCACACCATGAAGACATTCTGTTAACGCACTCTTGAAGATGGATGGAACCTCTAGAATATTTAATTTCAGAGTAGAGTTTAAAATCATCGGCAAATAACA